>JAQQSW010000319.1:15610-34234 GCA_028646575.1 Pseudocheirus occidentalis
CATCCTTCCCCCTTGTCTCTCTCTCTTTCCCTCCCTCTCCCTCTCTCCACTCCCCCGCCCCCAACAGAGTCAGCTTTTGTATAGAATCCCTTGTAAGTCTTCCAGGCATCTACAAATGTCAGATGTTTGAGAATACAATGCAGCTCATTTTAACTTTCTTCAAGCTTAATGTAGACACTTTGTGTACAACCATTCAGGGCATTTTTATTTTTTTGTAGAAAAAGTGAACTTATGCTTTAAACTTCAAGTTCAATGCTATTATTGAGAATTGTTAAATTTTAACCTAAAACGAAAGCTGATATGCAACTTCTCATTTTTAAAACTATCAATACAGAGTAAGTTGTGAAATTACAACAAAAGAAAATAATGAACAGAAAGTATGATTAAACACACATATGCTCAATCAAATTATTTTTTAAAATCATCTACCCAATAGCTTCTTTTGAATTTTCTATCATATATAGATCAAGACAATGTATTCCTAGGTACTACAAAAAATCTTATCATGCTGGTCTTCCCCCCAAAACTTAAAGTATTACCAATATTTCCACTGGGCTAAAATTATATTGGAAATGAAAAGACTCCATCTTCTATCCCTATCTTTAAAGGAAGAAATTGAATCTTTCTGTTTAATATGAATTAGCAATGACATATCCCTTCACTGATGATCATGACAGTTTATTAGGTCTGTCATTTTACCAACTTACATAACAAAAATGTGAGAAAGTAGAGTTTTCACATAGAAATAAAGTGGTTGTCACTTACCAGTGATTTTAAGAGCAAGATGAGGCACCTTGTCTCTCGTTAGGAAGATCTAAGGTCTGTATATTTAAGGATCTGAATGGACCAGTATATATATATATACATATATCCACACAAACACATGTATATAGCACACCTTTTCCTGCTGTGGCATATTCTGGTTATACAAGGTTGTGTAATTAATTTTAAGTCAACATGGCCTTGGAACATAATTTGTCGTGACATTTCAGGAAACTATCAAATTACAGTGCAAGCTGTCTGACAAGGTTCCAACCATTGTTTGAATGCTTCAGATTACACATTGTAACTATTTTACATTTTGATAAATTAATTTTTGTCTTAGGTGAGTCTCAGCTCTTCTGTTTTTATTTTTCACTATTGCACCAGAACACAATTTGTAAGACCATTTCTACACTTGTAAAATGAAATACATGATTTTTGCAATGTTTCAAAACCAAGTCTTTTTACATATGAATAGGATCTATTATTTCATCAGCATGGAGGATTCTGAGCAACTTCCTTTATTATCTAAATCTTTAGCAGTTATTGGTGAGCAGATATTGGTTAAGTGACCGACTTAATATACTGTCAATTGATGTTAGAGACAGGATTTTACCCCATGACTTTTCTATTCTAAACCTGGCACTGCATCAACCAAGCCACACTGTCTCCTATGTAGAAATAGTAAATTATTTGAAAAAAAAATTATACTCTCTAGTCTTTATGGGAAATATTCCAATATTCCTTTGTTGAGAATATCAATTTAGCCTTATCATTTGTGTATATAGTTTACATAAATATGACTAAATTTACTTAGCCAAGTCACTCATGGCTCCACTGATTCAAAGCTAGAAGGGTCCATTTAGTCTATTGCTCTCATTTTAGAAAGAAGAAGCTGAGTCACAGAGAAGTCAAGGAATTTCCCAGGGTGATGGAGCTGATATTGTCTGAGGTGGTAATCAAATTCAGGTTTTGCTGATTACAAGTCTACCTCTTTTCTATACAGCTTTACCTCTCATATTTTGCTGATACTAAGTATTACAACATGTAGGTACTATAAAACCAGTCATTCAATAAGTATTTAAGCACCTACTTTATTCCAGGAACTGTTGTAAACAGTAATAATATACATGCCTATATATATACATCATATTTATTTAATTTTATATATCATATTTATATATGACATGAATATATGATAAATATATACATAAAATTTGATTTGAATAAATAGAATTAATTAAATTTAGTTAAATGATCATTTGATTTCTTTAGTGATTCCCCTCTATCATACTTCAATTGCCTTGCCTGCAAAATATGATGTTTTAATTAGATAATCTTTGAGGTCTCTATTACCTCTGGAACACATGATTTTATGATTTGATTTAGCTTCAATGATAATCAAGGATTGTAAATTTTGAAAAAAATTTCTTAAAAATTAAGAAATATGAAAGCACCATAACAATCATAGAAGACTATCTCCTTAATAACAAATCTCCAAATAGTTATAGTCATATATAGATAGTTAATTGTGCCCTTTTGTGCCAATAAACTACTTTCACTCCTTTTCATATTCACTATTATCTTTCTAGATATGGTAAGTCATAACAAATCGTTGGAAGTATATAGTTCTGACAATGAACATGATAAAATCAACAATTTAGCATTTGAGGGTAACTTAGAGGTGTTTGAGTCCAATCTCTTTATTTTACCAATGTGGAAACTGAGGCTCAGAATGGCAAAGTGACTTGGATAGGCGAACACTGCTAGCAAATGTCAGGGCAGAGGGGAACTGTAAACCATGTCTTTCCAACTCTTAAATCCAGCAATCTAGACAGTAGAACAAATCCTGGAAAGTTAGGCATAAATGCTTTAATAATAACCACTCATATATATGCACATGAAGAGATGTCTTCTAATTTTAATAATCTAAATCTAATAATAGATTGTGTTTAAAAGTTAACTTTAAATCAGTTTTTCTGGAACTCATTTTCCTATAGCACACTTTTCTATAGAAATATTATGTGTGATCTTTGGGTATCCAAAACATCCTACATGTCTATTTTCTATATAATGTTGCTGATGAAATATAATGTAGGTTAATGAGGCAATATAGCGTAGTCAATAGAGGGCTGGCCTTGAGGACCAGAAGAACAGGATTCAACTCTTATCTCTGACACTTTCTGGCTATATTAACCTTGGCCAGTTAATTCAACTCTCAGTGCCTCAGTTTCCTCATCTCTAATATGAGTGTTGAATTCAATTTTCCCTTTCAGCTCTAAAACTAGATTTCAGTAAATACAGACAACTTAGCAACTGAGTCCCATAATTTAAGTAGTGTTCAACACCTACATCTCTTCAATAGAGATAGATTAACAATATTTCTTCTTTAGAGTCAAATCCAGCCATTATACCACAACATTCAGCATTGATTATTTCGTGGGGTTTTTACTTATTCATGCTGGAAGCTCCACAAAAACCAGCATCAGTCCCTAACCTGAAGAAGCCTACAGTCTAATGTGGTAAGACAGCATATAAAGAGGAACTAAAACAAGATGGAGTGGAGGAAAGTTGAAGACAGAATGTGTGGAGACATCGAGGAAGTGAGGTGGATACCTAGAATTAGGGTTGGGTTAGATCAGGGTTTCTTATCCTGTAGTCCACAGATACCTTAGGAGTGTGTGACTATAAGAATTCTCAGTAATCTGTGACTAGATTTCAGAAAGTCTGTCAGTATTAACAGGACAGATATTGCCTCTCTATCTTCACTTACATAATAAATCCATAAAGAGCAGTGCCAGCAGTAATGTCTTTTCTCTTCACACAATGCTTAGCACCACATCATCACACAAGGAATCAGGTATTCAAAAACTGTTTTAATTGATGTCACATTTTTGCCTCAGTTTTTAGATTCCCAGTTTGGGCTGTGATTGTTCAGTGAAAAGCAAACAAGTCAACAAAAGAAAATAAGGTGCAAAGAGTAAACAAGGGACAGCTGGGTGAGGCAGTGGATAGAGCACTGAGTTTAGAATCAGGAATATTCATTTACATAAATTCAAATCTGGCCTCTGATATTTATTAGCTATGTGACCCTGGGCAAATTACTTAACTCTGCCTCATTTCCTCATCTGTAGAATGAGCTGGAGAAGGAAATGGCAAACCAGTCCAGTATCTTTGCCAAGAAAACCCCAAAATTTGGTCATGAAGATTTGGACACAACTGAACACAAAAATGAAAAAAAAAGAGTTAATGAAAGTGAGAGGTACAATTTATTTCAAATATTGACTTATCATGCAAGTGATAAATTTTTAAGTATTGAGGAAAATTAGGCATTTTCTAGACCAACACCTTTGTTTGTAGAAGTAGTAATGGAGGCCCAGAGAGAGGAAATCACTTCTTAGAGGCAGTATGGTAAGAAGATTGGTGTTAGAGTCAGAGAAATTGTGTTTGAATACCAGCTCTGCTACTTAACCTTTACCACTGGCTAAAGCACCTCTAGCTGTTGTTTCTTCGTTGTTGCTGTTGTTTTCATTTTCAAAATGAAGGAGTTAGACTAGATTTGCTGCAAGGTCCCTTTTATTTCTACGTCTATTATTTACTGTCTGTGTGACCTTGGGATATTTGCTTAACTGTTTTGTCAGTCATTAAGCATTTAGTATATGTCAGGCTTTGTGTTAAAAGAAAGCCAAAAATAGTTTCTGACCTCTTGGAGCTTACATTTTAATGGGAGAAACATTGTAGGAAGAACTGGGTATATGTAAATTGTAAACAGAGTAGATGGAAGATAATTTTAGGATGTATGGCATTAAAAGCTGGGGGACCCAGAAGGGCCTCCTTTAGAACATGAGATTTCAGGTGAATTTTGACGAGAACCCAGAAAATTAAGAGGTAGAAGTATGGTGAAAAAGGAAGTTAGGCATATAGGTCAATTAACTGAAAACCATGGGGGCAGAGGGAGGGGGGGTGGAACAAAGATGACAGAGTAAAAACAGGGACTTGCTTGAACTCCTCCCCCAAACTGCTCCAAATACCTGCAAAAATGACTCTAAAATTCTAGAGCTGCAGAACCCACAACATGACAGAGTGAAACACATCTTCATCCCAAGACAGCCTGGAAGGTCTAAAGGAAGGGTATATTTCACCTGGCTGGGAGGGAAGCACAGACCAGCATGAGCCAAGCCGACATAGAGAGAACCAGAGCAGACCTCAGGGGACTGAATCACTGGCAGCTGTGATGGTTTCGAGGATTCTCAAACCCACCAAACACTGTGGACAGTGTAGAAGATCAGTGGGGGAACTTGATGGAACCTGGGAAAAAGGGGAGCACAGTCTGGCCTCAGCCTCAGGGGGGCAGAGGTGATGGATGGTGTTGGCAGCAGCAACAGCAGCAGCAACAACAGGAGTTTCTTTTGGAGCTACGGTCCTACAAATGGTGGAGAATTGAGTAAATGATACAAAACCCCAGAAGGCTGGGACAGTACACCCACCCCACCCCAACCACACTGGAAGCACAGTCCAACCTTGAGAAAGGGTTAGAAAGTCAGGAATTTGGCTGGGAAGAAGAGCAAATAGCATAAAGAAGTCAGACTACAAAATCTTACTTTGGTGACAAAGAAGGTCAAAACATACAACTAGAAAAAGACAACAAAGTCAAAACTACAGCAAAAACCTCCAAGAAAAATATAAATTGAAAGTCAAGGAAGAGAAGAAGAAAAATTGTGAAGAGAAATGAGAGTGATACTAGCAAATCAAGAAAAGTGAGTCAACAGCTTGCTTTAAAATAACACTTTAAAAAATAGACTAACCCAATCGACAAAAGAGGTCCAAAAAGCCAATGAGCAGAAGAATGCCTTAAAAAGCAGATTTGGCCAAATGGAGAAGGAGATCCAAAAGCTCACTGAAGAAAATAATTCCTGGAAAATTAGAATGAAGCAAATGGAAGCTCATTAATGACTTTTGAGAAATCAATAAGTTATAAAACAGAATCAAATGAATGAAAACAATAGAAGCCAATGTGAAATATCTCACTGGGAAAACCACTGACCTGGAAAATAGATACAGGAGAGATGATTTAAAATTATTGGACTACCTGAAAGCCATGCTAAAAAAGCCTAGAAATCATCTTTCAAGAAATTACCAAGGAAAACTGCCCTGGCATTCTAGAACCAGAGGGTAAAATGGAAATGGAAAGAATTCACCATTCATCTCTTAAAAGAGATCCCAAAAAGAAAACTCATAGTAATGTTGTAGCCAAATTCTAGAGTTCCTAAGTCAAGGAGAAAATATTGCAAGCAGCCAGAAAGAAACAATTTTATTCCTGTGGAAATACAGTCACGATACCATAAGACCTATCAGCTTCTACATTCAGGGATCAAGTAGCTTGAGATATCCAAAAAGGAGTTGGTGATATAATATTGGAGCTCAAAGAACAGGCTAGGACTTTGGGAGGCATCTTCACAGGGATTTTCACTGAACTCATGTGAATTGATTATATACCCAATTGAGATGATATAGAACAGGTATGTTTAAAATTTGATAATGTATTTCAACACAATCAATTTCCTTTATAGTCCCGTGTATTTTATTTTATGCATTTTAAAACATTTTTTTCTGAGATGGTGCCTAGGGGTTTCCCCAGAATTCCAAAGGGGTTCATGGTGTGAAAAAATAAAATTAAAATATAAGCTTAATATCTTGTGTTGTGGGCCAAAAAAAGAGAAGCCCCTGGATGGAACCTCAAGAAAATCCATGGTTAGTGAGATAAAGTTTATGTAACTTTGCAGTGACTATCACAGTTAATATAGCAGTAGACTTAGATTCAGACACTTACTAAATCTATCCTCCTGGGCAGGTCACTTAACACTGTTTGCCTCAGTTTCCTCATCTGCAAAATGAGCTGAAGAAAGAAGTGGCAAAGCACTACACTGTCTTTGGCAAAAAAAACTCCAAATGGAGTTACAAATGATTGGACATTACTAAAACCAATTGAATAATAGCGACAGAGTAATTATTGGTTTCCTGATTTCCCCAAGTTCTTTTTAGCAGCATTTAAAGAAAGGCAAAGTTGGTAGATGATATAATTGTAATAATCCAGGGTTGGGATTGGGAACAATCAGCAATAAGCAAGGAGCAAGGAATTCTAGAGCAGAAGATAGTGTAGGATTAAGTTGATTCACCAAGGAGCTGACATATTGAAGAGTATAGCCAGTACAGATATGATGCCCTGGAAAACGACTTAGGGTTAGAGGGAATAGAGGTCACTATGAGGTGGACAGATGGGGTAAAGTTTATAAGACAAAGAGAAAGAAAGAATGATAAAAGATTGTGTTGAAATAGAAGAATTTTGTGATTGTGATTAAGGAAGTGGAAAATTTTGGGATGATGGAAATATCAAGCTTATGACCATTTTTGTGTATATCTCAGGTGGAGGGTAGGAACATGTCATGGAAATTGATTAGACTTAGGAACTAAGAAGTTAAAATATTGAAGGGATCATCAAATGTGTGTTAACTTTCATAAGGGTGGAAGATAGGGAGAAGAGAAAGACTGCCGTCCTGCATTTGGATTAACTGGTCTGTCATATTGTCTGTCACATGAGATAACTGAATTAGATAGCTTTTGAATCATCCATAGCTCCTAAATCCATGATCATATGACCTAGGTCATACAATTGGCAATGCTAGAGTCCATATCTATAGACTCATGTTTGGTATCCTTTGTGCTGTATCTATGGTGTCAAATACTGTTAATTTGTTTGGTGGATCTTGCACTTTTATGTGCTCCATCTCATAAATTTATAGATTTCAAAACAAAGCATTCCTCTGAATATAATTCCAGATAATACAAGGAAAGTATCTTGCAAAACACAATCCAAGATTTTTAGGTATTTTAAAACTAAAACAAGAGTCTTTTTGGTTGAGTTAATGGAGATCTGCCCTTGGGTCCAAGCTACTTGGGTTCAAGTCTTCCCTCTGACCCTGTCTGTATGATTTTGGTCAATTTACTCAGCCCCACTCATACCTCTCAGTGCTCCTGGCATCTTTCCAAGACTCTAAGTTACAGAATAGCCACAGTTCTACCTTGGGAGAGGGAGTTTCTTCACATGGGACTGTATATACTACTAAAATCACAAGGGTAAAACAAGACGGACTATGTGTTTATTTCGCTAATGACAAAAAGAGACATGACCATTACCATTCCTAGGTTGATGATGCTTACATCTACCTTTCCTACCTCAATCTCCTGTGACCCCCAACCTTGCCTCTTGAATTATCTTTCAGACATCTCATACTGAATATTCAGTTGACATCTTATGTCCAAAATGAAATTCATAATCTTTCACGCTAAATGATTCCCCATCCTACCTACCTTCATTATTATCATAGAGGCTAACACCATTCTTTTAGACCTTCATGCTCACAATCTAGGGGTCACCCTGATTCCTCACTATTTTTTCACCCCCTTGCCCCCATATCCAAGGTCTTGCCAAGACGTGATGATTTTACGTTTGTAACACTTCTCAAATATGCTTCCTTTTCTCCTCTGTCTCTAACATCCTAACACTCTAGAAGAGGCCATCATCATTTCATGCCTTGGTTAAGGTAATATCCTTTTTGTGGGTCTGTGGGTCTCAAATCTTTCCTCACTGCAACCCATCCTCCTCCCTTCAGCCACTACAGAGATTTTTCCTAAGATGCAGGTCTGATTGTGTCCATTCCCCTTTATAACCCACATCCTATTAAATTCTAATATTTTCCTATTGGCTCTATGAGCAAATAAAATACAACACTCTGGCATTCAAAGACCTTTGTAATCTAGCATTCTCCTACCTCCCCAGTCTTCTTATATCCAGGGTTATTGGCCTCTTGGCTATTCCACAAACAAGATACTCCATCCCTCAGCTGTAGGCATTTTCTCTGGCTGTCCAGAGAAAATATAGCGCTCTCTCCCTCTCTCTCTCTCTCTCTCTCTCTCTCTCTCTCTCTCTCTCTCTCTCTCTCTCTCTATGTATATATGTATATGTATAAGTGTGTGTGTGTGTGTGTGTGTGTGTGTATGTATATATGCTGGAACTGAAGTCAAGTAAACAAGAGTTCACATTCTGCTTCACATATTTATGAGTTTGTGCGACCCTGGAAAATCCACTTCACCTCTAGGAAGCACACGTTATTTAACCTTGGCAGGAATAGAATGAGATGGAATGAAACAGGAAGGAATACTGTTTGCTCCCATAAAGTTTGAAAGCTGAATCTGTAGAATCAGTCAAGCACATTGGAGAATAAAGGTCCATCATGCAACTTTGGCACACACATGCCAACTCTATTCAACCTAGCCCATTTTGTGGATTTGTCCTTTGTTTATCCTCTCTTTACCTCTAATATTGCTATTTCACTGCACTTGGATACTCTTTCTTTTTTCCTGTTTGAGAATGATCTGGTTTGTTTGTGGGTTTGGAATGATAAAATGGTAAAGCTGGAAGGAATCACGGGGATTGTTTAGGACAAGCCCGGAGACAGAAAGGTTTTATAGTTACTAAATGGCAAGTCTAAGATTCAAATCCACACTGTTTGATTTCATGTCTCAGTAGTAAAGACTTATGGACTTATCCTTATTGGGACTAGGACTATGAAAACTTGCAATGGAGAATTCTTTCAATTTTTTTTTGAAAAAATCCTGACATTATAGAACTAAACTGAAATGTATTAATATTCCACTCTTACATTTCAATGACAAAAAAACAGAAAAAAAATTTATGAGCCCCCCCAAAACATACCAAAACCAAACAAAAAACCACACAAAAAACCCCCCCAAAACATAAACAAAAACAAAAAAACAGAGAGAAGCTTTAAAAACTAAATATGGTTCTCAGCATTAATGGCTGAACAGAAAAAGGAATTAAAAATGCAGTAATTTAAAAAATCAGGAGTGGATGATAAAAGTTGTATAGTTGTAAAAATTTACAAACTATTTAGAACCTAGAATCACTGACTGTTCAGAAACTACATAAATGGATCATGAGTGGTGAACAGCAGAAGGGGGTTATGGGTGAGTCTGCATTGTTCTAGCTGCTCCCCATGCCACCCCTCCAAGGAAAGCCTGACATTGCTTAGATACTGGGTCAGGCTAATGCTGGCAGCAGATCCAGTGATGGTAACCTGCCTATCAGTAGATCCTTCCACTGGATTGGCAATTTTGATCTGAGCCCCAGACATCTGATGAATCTCATTGATTTGGGTGCCTTGATGCCCAATTTTGCAGCCAATTAAGTCATTTTGAACGTTGACTTCATGAGAAGTAGTCTGAGCAGATGCATCCAAACCTGCCCAATAGCCTTTCACCTCTGGAGAGCTGTATTCAATGTCACTGAATCTGGTGTTGCCAAGTGTCATGGGAAAGTGAGACTGTTGCATTGCCAACTGGTGCGGTTTGGTCAAATCTGACTGTGGAATGGCATACTGTCCTTGAATGGTATAGGCCTCTAGAGGTGGTCCCTCCAGGTCAGGGTTGAGGCACATGGACAGAGTGGTGTGGGGAAAGCTGGCACTGTCACTGCCTGTGCTGTACCTGTCCTGACCACCTGCAAAGATGACTGGAGAGCTGGACGGCTTGGGCCGGTACAGGATGGTCATGCCCTTTGGCCAGAGACTGGGAAAGAGTCTCCAACATGACCACGCAGATCTGTTTAACACACTCAGTGATAGATTGCGGGATGCCAGGAATAATGATGGCCTGCTCAGTTAAGTTTGGTAGCATATGCCCTGCCACCTGGACCTGAGCCCCTGTACTCTCTCTGATTTCCTTCATCTTGCATCCTCCTTTTCCAGTGAGAGAGCCACACTGGCTAGCAGGGACCAGAAGCCTCAGGGTGACTGGGGGTCTACTGGCAGCTGTACTATATTGGTCATAGAGTTGCTGATGTCCTCTTCCAGTGTGTCAATAATCATTGCAAAGGCTTTAAAGACGGCATTGGTGGGTCCAGCCAGAGTAATTATTCTCTCAGAACAATTCCCTTCTGAGATGTTGATACACGCACCACTCTCTTCACGCATCTTCTTGACCGATTCTCCTTTCTTTCCAATAATGCTTCCAACTTCCTTTCCATGCATAAGAAGCCAGATGGCGAGAATGACATTTAATCCCCCTTCAGTCACACCGGTGTCCATGTCGAGCAGTGCTCTGGGGATTTGGACTTTGTAAAGTGGCCAAGTCTTTGGTTACTGGTGGTAGTGGAAGCCAAAAACTTGTGGCGAGTGAAGGGAAAAGGGGGAGCGGGCAGGAAAGGGAAGAGCTGGAGGCCGGGGGCGGAACAATAGGGGTGGGCCAGAAGGTCAGGGAGCACCCACGGGCGCGCGGCAGAGGAAGGGGGGTGGAGGAGGAAGAGTGGGAGAGCAACCCCAGGGCGGGTGGAGAGGGTGGGCGGGAGAAGGTGGGGGCTGTGGCTGCTCAGGCTGCTGCCTCTGCTGGTCTGATGCAATGGAGAATTCTAAAGCACAGCACATTTAGGTTTCTTCCCAGGTGGTAGAATGGTACCTAGAGTATAGACGCTATCCTAGAAGGAGGTATCTTGTGGAGAAAAATTGTGCTTCAGCTTGTACTTCAGCTATGTTCTTGTTTTAGTCAATATATTTTTTTTTGTCAACTAAAAGTGAAAGTTATATGTTTTCTTTTCTTTTTATCATGTGCTACTGGCACCCAGTGTCATTTATTAAAAGCCCAAATTTCATCAGCCCAGGCATTATACTCAATAATAAAAGGATGTAATAAAATTACAAGAATTTCTTGTTTCCTAATATCACACAAAAATTTATGACTGGTTTAAACACCAAGGGGAGCTCATGAGTAATTTTTGGCATAGTGGTAACAATATTCTCTGTTGCTTTGGTAGCGTTGTTGTAGTTATTGAACATACCTGGAAGTTCTTCTGTCCCCCTTCCTTCTGGGGCTACACTTTGAAGTGTGCATGAGAAGATTGCTTACCAAACATCACAGGTTTAAGAGGCAGGCAAGACAGAGGGAAGGAAGGAAAGAAAGAAGGAAAAACAAGGAACAAGAGGGAGAGGAAGGAGGAAGAAGAAAGAAAGGAAGGGAGGACAGGAAGAAGAAAAATTAAGTGTGTATTAACTGCTTTGTATGTGCTTGGCTGAGTGTTCATTTTTGAAGAGGATGATTGACATCATGGTGTAAAGCCTTGACTTGTGAATGAATTTGATTTAAGAGAGGTAGAATTGCACAGTTATTAGCTTCACTCTCTCTTCCAGAGGCATCTAAGCCCAGTGGCTAGACAAAAGTCAGGACAACTGGCAATAACCTGGGATGCAGTGGATGACCTTGGTGTCTTCAATATCTGAAGGGCCTGTTTCAGCTGCCTTCATAGCAGTTGGAAAAAATTGTTCTCATCTGCCCATTCTGCTGGTGAAAGTCTTCATGTTCTTGGGGTAGACATCACCCTAACTCACGAATGAGTTTGAGGCCTATTGGTTACCCTCAATCTGGTTTAATCCATCCACTGGGATATTTTTATTGGTGTAAGGCCTCTGTGTGTATGGCATTGTACTGAGCATTTTACAAATGTTTTACAAATCTCATTTGATCTTCACAGACACCATGCAGGTAAGTACCATTATTATTCCCCTTTTAAGGTGGAGGAAATTGAGGCAGATACATGTTAGGTGATAAACTCAGGGTCTCATGGATTGTGAGTGACTATAGTGAGTTTTGAACTCATACCTTCCTAAAACCAGACTTAGTACCCTGTCCCTTGCACCACCTACCTCCCTTTACTCAGTGACAGTGGATTTTACTCATAGCATACCCTTTTCTGATGTCATGTGTAGGGGTGTGTTTGTGTGTCTGTGTGTTTGTGTATGTACACACACATACATACATACACACATATATACATATACATACATACATATTATTAATTGCTGTTCCTTCAGGAAGATTTATAGAATACAATACCAGACCTCTCTCTCCTCTCCATGTTGCTGCTTATCTTTGCTTCAAGGTCAGCTTTTCTGAGATAGATGTATCTCCTCACTGAAAGCAATAATTCCTCATTTCTTTTTATGTTTATCAGCACATTGTGCTGACCTCATTGTTGTGTGCCTGTGAAATCTAGACAATCTACCAGTGGCATGCTAGGAAATTTATTTGCTTCCAATTGAATCTTCTTAGAGAGATTCTGAAACTCACTTGGTAGGATAACAGGGCCGACAATGAGTTTGTTACTCAAACTATACTGCCGAGCATTCAAACTCTGCTTCAGAGAGAAGAGCTCCAATGGGCTGGTCACATTATTCAAATACGAAATGTACTCTTACCAACAAGACTATTTTATGGGGAACTCACACAGGGCAAGTGTTCACATAGCAGTCAGAAGAAGTGATACGAAGACACTCTCAAGGTGACTCTTAAAAACTTTGAAATTGATTATGTGAGATGGGAGACACTGGTATAGGACCACTCAGCATATTGTGCCCATGTCAGAGAAGGTGTTGTGGTCTATGAGCAAAGCAGAATTGGAACAGCTCAAAGGAAATGCAGAATGTGCAAAATTAGAGTATGCATCCCAAATGTTCACACAGACTATTTGTGTCTGACCTGTGCTAGAGCATTCTGGGACTGTATTGTTCTAATCAGCCACAGGCAGACACATTGAAACTTGACCCTAGCATAGTGATGTCATTTTGGTCCTCTTTGAGAACTAAGGACAGCAACCATAAGCATATTAAATAACACAGCAAACAGTCTTGGAAAGACAGAGGGAAAAGGCTAACATACTAAAAATAAAAATAAACATAGTGACACTTTTCATTGAAATAAAATATATGCTTATTGATTTGGAAATGGCTAAATAAATTGTGATATATGAATATTGTGAGACGTATGACTACGAACAATTCTGAGAAGCTTAGGAATATTTGCTTGAAATAATAGGGAAGAAATCAGAAGAGTGGGAATGATTTTTAGAATGGTAGCTTCAGAGGACTGAGAGTGAAATACATCTCCATTTTCTTAGTAGAAGGAGAAGTGGTAAGCCATCCGTTCATAAATGGGCATATGTTGTCAGACATGGCAAACATATGGATTTTTATTACTTCTTAAACAGTCTCCAACCAATGATTTTGTTGATATACTGAATTTCTCATGTAGGACCCTGCTTTATTAATTCAGATTGTCAACTGTCCTACAACTAATTGCTCTAAAGCATTAATTATGGCCTTCAGAGGTTCAGTGAATTTTCCAGGATTACATGGCATAGGAAGGAGACAGGATTTCAATCCATGTCTTCCTGACTCTTGGTCAACTCATATAATACCCCACATCACCTCTCTAAGTTTGCTTAACATTATCTATCCAATAGTCCCTTCTGACTCCAGGCTTGGAACTTTGTGCTGTACCACCAACTGCCTGAACCTTAAAATTTTTAATTTAAAAATTGCTATTGTTCAGTAATTTCCAATGCTTTGTGACTCCATCTGAGGTATTCTGGGCAAAGATATTGGCATGGTTTGTCTTTATCTTTTCCAACTCATTTTATAGATAATGAAACTGAGGCAAACAGAGTTAAGTGATTTGTCCAGGGTCACACAGTCAGTAAGTTCCTGAGGCTAAATTTAAACTCGTGAATATGAGTCTTCCTCGCTCTAGCCCTGTACTCTATCCACTGTGCTACCCAGCTGCCCCTAAAAACTGGGCTATCAAAATGTGAGAAAAAAAATCATGTCATTCATTCTTAGTGATTTGACAAGAGTTTAGTGATTTGATAAAAGTTGTGAGAGTATGAGCTAATCCTATATGGAGAGGAAGGACTTTCTCTTTTTTATTCATATGTTTCCCCCCACCAGTACTGCAATGGTCACCAACCTGGCTTCAAGGCAAGGAATGTTCTGTGGGTAGTAAGAAGCTAGTCACTCCAGAACAAAGATTTGTTATCTAGCCTTCGGGGGTTAGTCATAAGTCATGAAACTTGGCAGAAAAACAGATGGTAAGTATCATTTAAAAAGTTTGGATGTTTATTCAAAGCTTACAGGGCTCCCAATACAAATTGAGGTGGTTTTAAAACTAGATTGAGATCCCTGGGAGAGCAAACTTCCTGATTCAGCTTGGTTTGAATAACTTACGGGAATGTACTTTTGATCTCTTTGCTTCTGTTACTGACAAGTACCACAGAATCAGGAAATCTGGCAGGGAGTAGAAAAAAAAGGAAGGAGGAGAAGCTGGGTAAAGAGCAATGCAGATAGATACAAAAAGAATTAATCACACATAACAAAAATAGTTCAGATCAAACTTCATTTTGTTTTTGGGAAAAGGTGCCCTACATCTCAATATCTTGACTCTTGAGTCATGTTTTTCTTTCACACTAGAGTCACAAGATGAGTAAAATATGTGTTTTTGGTTTTCTGTTACTAAATGAAAGTATGAGTATAATGTTGAACAGAAATTCTCTACATTAACTTGATTTTATTTTTTATTTCTTGCTAGATTGAAAGCTTTGTTAATTTTAGTTCAAAATTCTACATTAATTTCCAAATTCAAGGAAGGCTCAATAAGATGTCCTCTATGAACTCTCCTGGTTCTCAGTCTATGGTTTTTTATATTCAATAGAAGTATTTTACATTACCTATAGATAAGAGACCTTTCCTGATATTTCTACCCCAATTGTTCATATTGTTGTGGTTCAGTTGCCTCAGTCTTTTCAGTCATGTCCAACTCTTTGTGATCTCTTTTAGGCTTTTCCATATAAAAACACTGGAGTCGTTTGCCTTTCCCATCTCCAGTTTATTCTACAGATGAGAAACTGTGGCAAGAAGGGTTAAATGGCTTCTCCTGGGTCATAAAGCTAATAAATGTCTGAGGACAGATTTGAAATCAGGGAGATGAATTTTCTTGACTTCAGGTCTGGTACTCTATTCACCTTGCAAACTTGCTGCCCCAAATTGCTAATATTACCATACATTTAATTTTTTTGTGTGTGTATTTTATACTTATGACAGGCCACAGGGCTGAGGCAGATAGAAAGCTGATGCAGGATGTAGGAAAATCTATTTTCAAGGCCCAGTTCTGACACATTCTGTCTATGGTGATCAAGTCACTTCCCATTCCAGTACTCTAGGCCAGGGAAGAACAAACTACTTTGTTTTCTATAAATGAACAGATAGCAAACATATAGGATATGTAAACTAAGAGGCAAAATAAAAAAAATTACCTAGATATGCATAGAACAAAAGAGAAAACAAATTTCCACAAATGTTTAATGGTGAAATTCAGGATATAATAATGATAATTGAGTACAATATTTCTGTAAGATGAACTTCAGATGAAAATCTAATATCTTTTGTGGGCCACAATTTTGATTAATTGGTATTCTCTATCATGAAAATTAATTCCAAATATTAATTTGTTAATACTAGGGAATCTAGGTGGTGCAGTAGATAGAACCCAGAACTCTGAGTGAGGAAGTCTCATCTCCCTGAGTTCAAATTTGGCCTCAGATACTTACTAGCTGTGACTCAGGGCAAGTCACTAAACCCTGCTTGCCTCAGTTTCCTCATCTGTAAAATGAGCTGGAAAAGGAAAATACAAACCAATCTAGTATCTCTGCCAAGAAAATACCAAATGGGCTCATGAAGAGTCAGAAACAAATGAACAAAACAATGCTGATCTGTAATGAGAATTTATGTACTTCATCTTCGAAAAGCTTTTCACACAGATACTGCCAAATAACATTATCAATCGATGATATTAATTTGCTGTATGTATTACTTGAAAGATGTTTATAAAATTTTATTCCCTCCTTGACATTTGGCTTTTTAAATCACATTTCATTGAAGATGAATCATTTTCAATTGAAGTTTAAATGGGAATTCCTTAATTACACTGTTAAATGGATTCTGAAGCATGAAAATGTCTTTTGCATTTGGGTCAAGCTCTGAAAAAAGTTTCTGCAATTGTAGTTTGAGGTCTGAAAATATATCTATAGCAAATTTGTGCAGGAAGGGAAATCTCACTTTTATCCATTTTAACTTTGACATCACAGAAAGTATATACATTATTAGTGATTCAAACATTAGTTGACATGGAATTCATTTCATCACAATATAAGTATTGCAATTAAGAACTGCTTTGACTTGTAATTTCAGTTTTAATTCTTCAAGCAATATTATCAAATCTGCAGCAAAAGCTAATTTCAAAGTTACTCAATGTTCCATAATTTTGACTGAAGTTGGATTTCATTGAGAACATTTCAGTCTCAGCCTCTTGCTCAAAAAATTGCATTAGAACTTTTTTCCCTCTTCTTTTCTTGTTTTGACATGGTGTGCACTGCTAATAAAAATAAATAAATGAAAGAAAATGTCTCGGTAAGTTACTATGTATGCACTTGTAATGCTGCTGAGTTGAAAACCTCATCATAGTGATTTGTAGTTCTCTGAGCAGCAGCGCAAAATGATGAGAGTACCACATGTGGTCCAAGTTGCAGCTACTCCGTTCTGCTTCTGTAGCATGAAAGCAATGATAGACAATGTGTAAATGAACAAGCATGACAGTATTCCAAATAAACTTTATTTATGGACACTGAAATTTGAATTTCATATAATTTTTACATATCTCAATATATTCTGTGTGTGTGTGTGTAGCCTTATTTAAATATATAAAAAAAACAGTCTTAGATCTGTGCAGACCACTTTTCTTGAAGAGTCATTCCCCACCTCTGCTCAAGGTAAATCTCTAAGTTGATTGCTTTTGGTCAATCGTGTCAGATTCTTTGTGACACTGTGGACCATAGCACACCAATACTGCGCATGGCAGTATTTATATCTTCTTTGCAAAGGCAGTGAAGTGGCTTGCCATTTTCTTCTCTAGTGAATTAAAGCAAATAAAGGTTAAGTGACTTGATCAGGGTCACACAGCTAGTAAGTGTCTGAGGTTGGATTTGAACTCAGGTCTTCCTGTCACCAGCTGTCACCAGCTTCCTGTCACTGAGTTACCTAGCTTTCTTACATCTTGATTACCCCATTTGAATGTAAATTCCCTGAGGGCCTCTCTCCCTCTCCCTCTCCCCCCCATCTGTCTTTCTCTCTCCCTCCCCTTTGAGAAAGTGGTGTTTATTCAAATTAAGAAAGAAAATCTACTCCCCTTTTCTCTCCTCATTGGCTTGCTTTTTGATTCATAGACATTCTTTTAAAAAGTCCCAGCCCAGCTTCCCTGAAGCTGGGCATATTTGTAAAGTTAGGTTTTACTCAAGTAAGAGAGTGGTCTGTTGCTGGCATCCAGGATGCATTTTAGGGGAAAACAGATATTGGGAGCAGACCTAAGGAAATTGGAACTCCCAAAGCTCTATGTTTTAAAATCTTTCTTCTGTTGGTATATATGAACAGAAAATCAGTCTCCTGATTTTCTAAAACCACGAAGTCCAAACAAAGTTCTTGGAAAATGACAGGTTGGCCCTTCCAAACTCTCACAATATCCATGGGTTTATCATTTCATTGAAGAGTCCAAATGGTAAAATGTCCTTTTCATTCCCTGGCAGAAGGAAGGTAAGATTCTGGTCAGCTTTCCTTCTACCTCAGCCCTGTTGGCTATCAAAGGTACAAAATCCATGCAAAACAAATATTAAATGGGCAATAATGTGAATAATTTGGAGTAGCAAGATGGCATGGTAGAGAGAGTACTGGGCCTAACGTTAGGTAGATTCATCTCATTGATTTCAAATCTGGTCTCAGACACTTACTAGCTGTGTGACACTGGGCAAGTCACTGAAATCAACTGTTTCTTAATCAATGGCTCCTTTTTTATTGTGGATCTAGTATAATTAACATGCATTTTTGGATAATTTTCTATATTCTTCGGTTAAAAAAA
>JAQQSW010000319.1:34734-52853 GCA_028646575.1 Pseudocheirus occidentalis
TGCTTTGATCCTTTTTGTCCACAAAAAAGGATTCTAGAGTTTATTGAAGTTCTTATTTTGCTTCATTTTCCTCATGTTGGCCAGTCAATTAATTGGTTGGTTTTTTTAGCTTTGTGAAACTCTGCTTCCAGGGGGGGAAAGCTCTGTCTCAAATCACTGGGGTTTTCCCAGCTGCAGGAGCTATTAGCAGGGTGCTGCAGCCTCCACCAGCTTTGGCTTGCTGAATGCGCACCCCAGGACCATCATCCAAGACCATGATCCAGATCCAGGCTGCTCAATGCAAGAGCACTTGTCCCTGATCAATTGACTCCAACTACGGGATTCACAGGTCAGGGGCTCTGAAGCATCCGTGGGGGGCAGCTGCCGGTTGCAGCAGTTCCTGCACTTTCCCCACTGCTTCTTTGCCCTGGGGTCAGATTGGCCAAATTGCTTTTCCTCCCCCAAATTTCGCTTGAAAGCTTCACTCACTTTCACTGACTTCTACTCCTAGCTTAGTAGATGTGAAGATTGCTCGAGGTGCTTTAGATCTTCTCTGAAGTAGCCTCATGCTGTGGCTTGGGAGGCTTGGCTCCTCCCGACCACTGTGGAGCCTGGCCACATGGCGGTTTCAGGCTGGGCTGGTCTCGGCTCCCGGCCTGCAGGCCTGCACCATGAGCCCCTCCTGCTGAGCTGCCTTTCTGTAATCCCTATTTTTCCACACCTTGGTTGATGTGGAGTTGCTGGAGGCTGTAGATCTTCTCTCTTGTAGACTGGCTGCCGCGCAGCTCGGGCTCAGCTTGGCTCCTTCTTAATGTCCTGGGCCTTGCTGTGGTTGCGGTTTCAGGCAGGGCTGGCCTCGGCTTGCATCCTGCTGCAATGATCCCCTGCTGCCTAGCTACCTTCTGTGAGAAATGTGTTTTCTGTATTTTTGTGAGTTTGAGAGACCTAGAATTTTTCCAGAGTCATATTTTATGGGTGTTTAGGGTGGCTGTATGTGAGCTGCAGGATCTTGCTGCTTCTACACCACCATCTTGGCTCCCTGTATTTTTAATTTTAAAGAAAACTTTGTAATTGCATCTTTTAGCAGATTGATTTCAAAATATTTTATAAATTATGTTGCTATTTTGAATGAGATTTCCTTAATTATTATTGCCTCTTTGTTTTCATTATTAGATAGAAATTATATTAATTTGAGGGCTTACTTTGTAACCTCCCATTTTGCTACACATGTTAATTTTAATTTCCTCAATTAGTACAATTATTAGTTCCCTAAAATGTACTAACACTACCATCATATCAACAGATATATTTTTTTCTCCTTTTGTCTATTTTTACAGAATTAATGTTTTTTCTCTTGTTATTATGAGTATTTTTCAACCTATTGGGGGAAAATATTCTGGGACCAATGAGTTTTGTTGCTTTACTCATATTGATTGAGATGACTTCTAGAATAATCCTATTCCTTAGATAGACACTTTTATGATATTAAAAGAAATTTTAATTTCTATGTATTTACTCCATGTATGTTTTTAATAAGTATAATTGTATCATATTTTATCACAGGCTGTTTCTTCATCTATTGATATTTCCATGTGGTTTTAGACTTGTTTTTATTATAATGATGTTGATTATTTAGCTAAGGCTGAATCATCACTACATTTCTGGCATATATTCAATGTGATTGTCATGAGTGATTTCTTTGAGAATTTGCTATAGATTGATAGGATTTTATTTAAAATTTTGGAACTGATATTCATTAACTGTGTTGATTTATAGCTCTTCCTCCTTGCTTTATACTTTCCTGTAATGATTTTTGAATTTTATTTGTTTCATAAAATGAATATGGTAGAATGCCTTCTTTCTCAATTTTCATTCTCATTTTCTATGGAATCTTCTTTCTAGTTCCAGACATTTCCAGACTTTCAGATACTGCAATTCAGATTTTCTTTCTCCTGAAGCACAATGTTATCTATGAAGGTAGAATGATTTTTAAGAGGCAGGGGTCTCTGAATTGCCCAATCCTGATAGAAAATTTGTATTACAAAAGTCTTATCTCATACTGCAGAATATTTCTTTCTCCTATATAGAGTGGTTTTTAAATGAGACTTCTTCCCACATGTATGTCATGAACTCCTTTCTTTCTTAGTTTAAATTCTTCCCTATATACCATCAAATCAATTCTCCAATAGCCTTTCTTCTTGCTGATAAAATATGGAAGGCCCTTGCTTAATATTTTTTAGCACTGGCACATAGTAAATCCTTAATAAAGAATTTTACATACATTATTTATTCATCTATCTGTCTGTATGTCTGTCTATATTATTTAATAATACTCAGCCAATTGTAACACTTAGCTCAAAGCAAAAGTATTTGCTGAGATAACTTGATCAGAAAAATAGTGATCAAATATTTTTCGATAAACCAGAGCACATCATTCTCCAATTATAAACTGCTTAGTGAGGCACTATTATAGGTGTAAATATTGGAAATATATGTGGTCAAGGTATACCTGTAATTTGGATGTTTGCTCATGTATTTTTCCTGACTTTATTATTCATGTCATTTATGTGGGCTCCTTGATCCTGTAACTTTCTGAAGCTCCACATTTATTAGTAAAACTCTTTTTACCTTCCATAAATCATACTGCTCAATTGAATCCTTCCTGATTCATTTGACTCCTAAAATCCAGTTTCCTTTTACCTGCTAGATTTGTGATGTACCTAGTGGGCAAATTGTTTCACTACAAGATGCCACACCAAATGTACATGAGCAGAGAAATACCTTTCTCAGAGGGGACAAAAATGATTTCTTCTCAGGACCCAGGTTTATTGACTACAGAAGGCTTATTTCTCACCTTCCAGATATCACTTTCCTCAGAATTATCTCCTGCTTTGACTCTGATTGCCTTCTTAAAATGCCTTTCCTATTATTTTTTAAAGGGAATGACTTATCTTTGGCTAGGCAATGGGGAGATTGTTTTTTTAATTCAGTTTTGGTTTATGAAATTCTTTATAACTTATGAACAAATTATGAATCCTTCTTAACACTTCTTTTAGGGCATTAGCATTTCATTCATTATTTTACCTACTCCTTCTGTGATTTCATCATCTGGGTTGAGAAGAAAAACCTTTGAACAGGGAACTGAATATCAATTCCCTTACAACCACCTACTATACCAGAGGTGTCAAACCTACAGCCTGGAGGTAGCAGGGGGCTTGAAAACTCTCAGGTACAGCCCAAACCAGATTAAAGTGTAGTTGGAAAGCTGTTAACAAAATAAATAAAAATACAATTGCACATCAATGATGTCAATTTATGATTTTTCTAAGTCAATATATGTCCCACAGAGATCTGTTTCTCTGTATTTGATATGAATGCCATCATTAGACAGGGCTTAAGAGTGCCAAGATATGGAATGTCCTGTCTCCAAAAAGGCCCATTAGGTGCTGGCTTTAGTGGTCACCAAAGAAAGTTGTAGTCGTTTGTTTAAAACTTTGTGAGCAAGATTTCAAAGGCTCCAGAGCTTTCCATTGACCCAAATTTTGCATCTATGGCTGAACTTTGAGACTTTAAGTGACAGATTTCATATTCTTTCCCTACAGGAGGACATTGAGATCCAGGAAGGTTTCATCTATGTTGTCATTGTCTGAAACAATGAGCATCAAGTCATCAACATTGTGTGACACTGTTACTTATGATAGCAGGGAAAAAGTGTCAAGGTTTTATCAAAGTGGACTGTGATAGATGGCCAGCAAGTCCTCATACCCCTCAAACAAGATAGTAAAATTGCATTCTTGTCCTGAGCAAGGAACAGTAAACAATATTTTATGGTTATTATCCGTTACACTGAGAAAAATGTATTAACAGGATCAATCACTCTAAACCATTTGTCAAATATTAGGCTCAGTTGATCTAACAGTCAACCCATGAGGCAGATCTGTGTGACCAGAACTTGATTCACCATTCCATAATCTGTTGTCATTCTTCAGGAGTTCTTTTTTTGCCATACTGGGAAGTTAAAGGTTAAAATTGGTGGTGGTATGGTCTTCGCTTTTTTATAGGTATCATACAATATACTTGATGTCTAGACTTCCTTCTGAGATACAATATTGTTTTTGATCACTAGTTTTAAAGGGAAGTAGTATCAAAATCTTCCACATAGTCTATCCTACAGTTTTTAGTAGGAACTCCTCACCCCTTAAAAGGAAATTAATATGAAAATTTTGACAGTTCCTTAAAATTAATATGCTTATGCCAGGAACTGGGTAGATAGACATAAAAAAGGTATGAGTATGACTAGAAGAATAAGAACTGCTATTACCTTGGCTCCATATGCCCCAGTTTGTATTGAAGATCCCCTGAATTTCCTTAGTACATTAGAGCATCCTCATACTAATGATGTTCCCTCCAAAAAAGGTAACTTTCACCTCTCCCCTTAGCTTTCTTTTGCCTGTTATGTGTTATACCAGTGGTTCTCAAACTTCCTAAGGCTGAGACCCTTTAATATGCATGTGGCTGGACCCTCCTGGAGACAGAGGAGCAGTGTTTCAGTTCCTAAGACCAACAGAAATATGTGTTTTCCGATGGGCTTAGGTGATCCCTGTGAAAGGGGTCATGACCCACAGGTTGAGAACCTCTGTGTTATACCATTATAGTAACCTTCTTAAAGGTAGTGGTGTGTCTGTCCTTTTATTTGTATTTGTATGCTTATTGCTTACCACAGTGCTTGGCACATAAAAGGCACTTAATAAATGTTTATTGACTAATTTATCTCCCTTTATAGAATGTCTTTCTTCCCCCACAATATAGTTATCAGTTACACCTGCTACTATGTATAAAAAAGATACCCCTCCATCTTTTCCTCTCAAATGTCAAATTTTTTTCTTTCCCCTCTTTTTACATCTTCTCTTTGCTACCACATCCATTTAACTATAGCCTTCTTATTGATAGACCACAAGACTTGTTAGGTGGCACAGGAGATGGAGTGCTGGATCTGGAGTTAGGAAGACTCATCTTTCTCAGTACAAATCTGGCCTCAGAAACTTACCAGATGTATGACCCTGGGCAAGTCACTTAACCCTGTGTGCCTCAGTTTCCTCATCTATAAAATGAACTGGAAAGGAAAAGGCTAACTACCACAGAATCTTTGCCAAGAAAACCCCAAATGGGGTCACAAAGAATCAGACTTAACTGAAAAATAACTGAACAACAAAAGCATGGACTAAAGGAGCATTATAAGAAAAATAATAAGAAAATATCCTTCCTTCTTACCTATCTGGGGCACACTATCACATAATTATGTCTGGTAACAAGAAGAGTGGGCATTCACATAGAGTATATTAAGAGACAACTAGAAATATATAGAACATATGTGGCACATTTCACATCTATAAAATGAAGGTTCCCTAATGTATTTCCTTTGACTACTGGGCAGATTGCTTACCTGGAATTCTTAAGCCTGTTATTTAATGCAGTTACATATCTAAGAGCAAAATTCATCTGTCTTCTTGCCTTCCTGAGATCACACTGCTCAAATGACTCATTCCTTGACTCTTTTGTTACCTATTCCCTGCTAGGTATAGTATCTCCTGCTGGATACCATATTGCTGCAGGATGCCATAACTAACATGGATCTATGGGATAGTAGAGAAGTAAATTATGCAATAGGAGGCCAAAAGGACCTAGATTTCAGGACCTAGATTCTTTTTCTCTATGTATCTTTCTTCTCAGTTGCCAGATATATTCCTTAGACTTATCTCCTGTCTTGACACTTGCTGCCTCCTTAGAGAGTCTCTTTAGATTTTTAAAATATTCTCTAGGGTATGGCTACTCTTTTGCTAGGAAATGTTAGTTTTATTTTTCTTTTCTCATCCAACTTTGATCTGTGAACTCTTTTATACTTTGTAAAGGAATAATACATTTTAAGTCTTTCTTAACACTTCTTTTAAGTACTTAACACCTCCTTGATTAGGTTACCTTTCCCTTGTGTGATTTTGGCAACTGGACTCTAAGAAAAGCCTTTGATCAGGGGTTCCTTTGTTCTCCCCAATTATACCATTAGATAAAGTATAAGCACCAATGTTAGTAATGTACTATCACAGATCTGCACAAGTTGGCAGTAGGTAGGGCCAAAATTCTTCTTCAGGTCACAGATAGGTTTTTAGCGAATGTAATGTTAAATGAATGAACCACTTACCAAATAAAGTTATAATTAATGATTAAACTATTTGCAAATAAACCATGTAAAAGGAAAATTTCAATTAATACCAATTAAATATACTTATTACTTTATATTTTTATTTATCGTTAAATCACATTAGCACACAAAAAAATTACTCTGCTAACCAGTACAAATTTTAACACATTTTACAGGCTTTCTTACTTTCATGTTTAGTTAATGGGACATATTACACTTCTTGTCAGCAATTAGTTTATCATCAGCTTCTCTTTGTTACATGCTCATACAGGACAAACATATTCTCAAAAACATTTTTTAAACAATCAGGATATAATCCAGAAACTGCAATGTGTAAATACCTCTTCATGAAGTCACCTTCAGTAAAAGATTTGCCAGCAGAAGCAATTTCTTTAGAAAACAGAAAACTAATCTTAGTAGCCACCTCATTTTCTGAGTTTTCTTTTTAAAAAACTACTGTTTCCCACTAAGATTTTTGAAGGATATAGACACTTTAATTTGTTTTTTATTGATGTCTAATTTGCTTAAGTTAGGATATTTTGATTTGAAACAGTGACAGAGATTGTATTCCTTCAGAACGGCTATTACTTCTTGGCAAAGAAGGTACAATATTTTGTCTCTTGTGTAAGTAAACAAGTATGTATTTGTTCACTTTAGATAAAACACTTTATGGTCTAAATCGATCTTCTGTGTCTTTTTAACATCCCTTTTACAAAGTTACCCCCAAAACTTTAATGTTGCAACCAAAAAGATCTTCGAAGCAACTGCTTATATACAAAGAAATACTGCCCTGAGTATCTGACCTTGGAGAGGAGTCAGACATTCATGTAACTTGGAGGGCAGCCATGCAGTGAGGGAGGGGAAGAAAGCCTAGCGTTGTTGCCACTCCTCACTAGTAAGTGTCAGCTGTGTGGGTCTGTGACTTCACTCACTTTGTCCTGTTCAACACCAGCAATGACCAGGGAAGAGATATGATATGACTCTTGTTCCTTTCAGACTAGAGACAGACATAATGGTTGATTGCTGTGGGTCACGTAATGAACAAAAGAGAGTGCAGTGGCAACCTACCCGCCAAGTTACATGACGGTACAATAGTGACTAGTAGAAGGCAGGTTAAGTGGGGCACAGATAAAATACTCATTACATCTTTACTTTCTTTTACATCCTGTACATTCTTCCTGGGCTGCCCGAAGTGCTTTGTTGGGCTGCTTGAGGACTATGGGCTGTATGTGGTACAGGCCTGTGCTATCTCTACAAAAATAAATTCTCCAAAAGATTCATTCAGTTCTGAATCTCTCAGTGGTCAGTAAAGGAAGATGTAGTAGTTTATCTTCAACCTTGCAAGAAATCTTTTGCAGGTTATAGATTTTACACTGTCCAAATTTCATATATATGGCTGAGCTTTGAAGCTTTAAGTGAGAGATTTGCCATTACCTTTCACACAGGTAGGGACTAAGGAGTTTATCTATGTTAACTTTGTCAGAAACAACGAGCATAACATCTAATGTAGCAATTGTTGTGGGCACTATTATTTAGTATGGCAGGGAAAACTTATCATGGTTTTCTCAGATTAGGCTGTGGCAATTAGCCAGCAAGTCTTTATATCCATGATGTAGAATGGTGAAGTTGTGTCATTGGACTTATGAGGGAAAGGAAAATGAACACAGATATAAAACTCACCTGATCCATTACTTTGGAAATAATACATTATAGGATCAAACACTTTTCACTAATGGTCAGATATTTTACCCCATCGTTATAATAGTCACCATACTAAGTGGAATTGCAACACTTTCATCCAGCATTTGACTTAATATTCCAAAGTCCACTGTTATTTTTGAGGAGCTCTTTTTCCACCTTAGGTAATACTGGGAAGTTAAATGTTAGTGGCAGGAGCAGTGTCTGGGTCAGAGGTGTCTACATCCCATTTTCCATACATATATAGTGGCTGTGATTTCTCAGCTGCCTCCTGAGATGCAATATTATTTTCAATGAAAAATTGGAGAGGGATGCAGTATAAAAGCTTTACACTTACATTTTCTCTCATTTATGAAAACAACCTTCCTATCATAGAGAAGCTATCCATGCTTGTGATAGGAAGCAGGAGTAAGACAAAAGGATTAGGTGCGAGGGCTGCTATGGTCAATAGTAATCTTGACTAGAACAAGAACACTTATTATCATCTTGCTTCAGATATCCCATTAAGACCCTGAATCTTGAATTTCATGAACCCTGGTATGCTATACTATCCTTATACTCAATGTCTAACACCCCCTCCCCACCAAAAATACCCCCAGAACCTTATATATCAATATCTGCAGTGAACACTAAAATCCCGTTATAGTACAATTCTTGGAAAGAGAGACAAAGGACAAAACTACTATATCTTATATATTATGGATTTTCTTGACAGAGATACTAGAGTGGTTTGCCATTTCCTTTTCCAGATCATTTTACAGATGAGGCACACGTGGTTAGGTGACTTGCCTAGGATCACAAAGCTAGCAAGTATCTGAGGCCACATTTGAACTCACAAAGATGAGTCTTCCTAATCCCAAATATACATGGTGCTACCTAGCTTCCCCAAACATTTGTTAATCCTTTATTATGTACAAAGCACAATGTTCAGCACCAGAAAAAGGCAGTCTCTACTCTTAAGGCATATAGTCAATTGTTTTTTCAGTGGTTTCTGACTCTTTATGACCACATTTGGGTTTTCTTGGAAAAGATGCTAAAATGGTTTTGCCATTTCCTTTTCTGGTTCGTTTTACAGATAAGGAACTGAGGCAAACAGTGTCACATGACTTGCCCAAGTTCAAATAGTGAGTAAGTTCCTGAGGCCAGATTTTGTACTCAGGAAAACGAATCTTCCTGACAGCAGGTTGCCGTTCTGTCCATTGTGGCCCTAACTGATATTTGAATGGTCAGCTAATAAAGGTCCTCTGCATCTTCCTGGGGAAACTGAAAGCAAAGGTGTAGTGGAATATGTGGACACTTTCCATCTCTGTGACTCAGCAGAGTCTCTGCCCATTCTATAAATCCAAGGAATTAGATATAGGATCAAGAGGTTATGGGCAGAGCAGATCTTAAAGATTTTATATTCTACTTCTTTGAAAAGCTCTCTCTCTCTCTCTCTCTCTCTCTCTCTCTCTCTCTCTCTCTCTCTCTCTCTCTCTCTCTCTCTTTCTCTCTCTCTCTCTGTCTCTCTGTCTCTCTCCTTTTTACAAACAAATATTTAGGAGCATCTAGGTGGCGCAATGAATAGAGCACCAGCCCTGGATTCAGGAAGACCTGAGTTTAAATGTGACCTTAGACAGTTGACACACTTATTATCTGTGTGGACCCTGGGTAAATCACTTAACCCCAGTTGCCTTGCCTCACCCTTCCAAAAAAATCAAAATATTCATTGAGATGTATCAAGAAAAAGAAAAACAAATTACTCCCCCCAACACTTCATCTGTGAATATACTGTCTTCCACACTAACTTAGTCCCTGGAGAAAGTAAGCTCAATCCACAAGCAGTTTCTACAAAGATTTACAAAAAAAAATCACTTTTCACTTCAGCATAATGGAGAGCTTACATTCAAAGGATAAGTTGTTCTTTCTTTCCTCCTAGATGCTTTAAATTCATTTCAATGCCAGGTGGTTAATTAGGTGGTTAAAGTCTGCTTCCCATCGTTACTGGCTATCCCCCAAATTTGTCATTAAGTACAGCTGACCTTTTAAAACTCACCAGAACACAGATTGACGTTATGCTCTTTCATTTAAGAGCAGGAAAGAACAAAAGGGAAAGAAAAAAAAGCTTTGTATTCACAAAACATATGTAGATGACTTAATAGGGAAGACATTAAAGTCAGAGGGAACTCCTGCCACCATCGCTATCACAGCTTTCAGCAACAGCATGGCCATGTGCCACTAGCTTTATTGTACTTTTGATTGAGGGAGGGACAGAGATCCATCTCCTACCTAAAGGAGGAACATAATGATTTATCTTCCCTTGCTCACCATCAGAGAAAGGAAGGACTTATTCACTGATGTGATATAAAAGAACCTTAATGGATTATCATGTCTTTGTCATTTAGGAATACCAGGATCGAATAACTACAATCAAAGTTCTTTTCCAGTTACAAACTTAATCCTTTGTGCTAGAGGTGGGATTTTTGTCTTTTTTTTCTCTTGGAATTTTTTTTCTCTGATGGCCCTGAGAAGGACCCTCCTGGTGACAGCTACCCCAACTAACATCTCTTTTTGTACACAAGTAAATAAGAAGGCTCCTTCTTGGTAGCTCAGTTCCTGAACTTTGAGGGGGAGTAAAACATCTTAGAGTTCTCCTTGCCACTTATAGAAAGATATGGGGTTTGGCAATAAGAGTATAATTGTACTCAATCTGTTACTCTTTTTTCCAAGAACCACTTATATGCCTCTTCTTTTGTTTGTCAATTACTTTCAGGTTCTTCCACATGATTTCTTGTGCTATTTGTTAAGCTATAACATATCTCACAGTATCATCATCCTTGTACTCATCCTTATCCCAGCCATCATAAGGTACTTTTAGGTTTGTAAGGTGCTTTATGTGTATTATTTGATCCAACACTCTATGATAAAATATTTTTCAAAATTTACAGTTGAATAAATGTAACAGTAATCAATTTTAGCAGATACTTAGCCCTTATTAACTTAGGGCTAAGTATGGAAGGTGTGAGCTCTGTCTCCTGTTGCTGATGTGGCAAGATGGGGTTGGCTGGGACAGGAGGCCAGTGTGTGTATATAAGAAGAGTTCTAGAAACAAAGAGACAGAATCAGTAATGTTCTTCCTAGTGGCTCCTAGTTGGGGAAACTGGATTGTCCAAGCATGTGGGAGTCTGGATTGCTGGACTGAGAATTGGGACCAGAATAAGGTGAAGGCCATCTGGAGGGCTGAGAGGGCAGCCTGGAAGGCAGAGATTTCTCCTGCATCCTAGGGCCAGCCAAACTTCTGGAGGACTGAAGAAGCATGACCAGGATAAGCCTTTGTTGGTTTGTGGCTTGTTGGATCCTTGAGTTCCCAGCAACAGAAGTTGTGAAGGTTTTGAGATGTGATGGACCCTGTGAACTTCAGTGTGTCCCAGGGACTGCCCTGAGGACTGGAGAAGGACCTGGGAACTGTCTGCCCCTGAATCCAGGTCACTGTTTGGTGGATTCAAGTAGGATCTGGGACCATGGAAGGGGATCCAGGGAATCTGAGACACCACCCTGAGTCAGGATGAAGAAAAGGCCTCTCCTTGGATGAAACTGAAGTATACTAGACACAAAGGGGAGGAGCGTTTGTTTGTGCAGTTTTCTAATGATTGTATTTAGTGAATGATTGCTAGATAAATGACTAAGTTAATCTATGATTGTCCCATGAGTGGAAGGTTGAATAGTGTATTGTAACTTGATTGAATGATTATGTATTGATTATTGTATTATTAATTAATTGAATGATTAAGTAATGAGGGTTTCCCCCTTAGGGAAACCAGATGATTATTCTTTTGTTCTTTGTTCTAAATATTGTGGCCAGTGTAGTGAAAACTGTGTGGCCATTCTAATCTTAAGCTGTTATGAACAGTATATTCTGATTTTCTGTGATAAGACGTAATGTTGTGAATATTGTATTATGATATGTTGTGAATGTTTGCCTTGATTTGTAATGGAATAAATGGAGTGTTCACTATACTGTGTAATCTGAGCCTTAAAAGCTGTTCGCAGTAGTATTCTTTTGGAAATCTGCTTGTGCATGGTGTTACAGGAAAGTGAGACTGAAAGAAATTAAATGACTTTGCATAGTTCATATATATATAAATATCCGAGACTGAATCTGAATTCAGTAAATCCTCATCAGATCCAAAAAACAAACAAACAAAAAAACAGGCAGTTATGTTGTGATGCAGGGAATATAGTACTGGTTCTGGAGTCAGGAGAACCTGAGTTCAAATGAAACGTGTGATACAAAAGTCCAGTATTCCATTCACTGTGACAATTATCACACCAAGTACTTGTTACATGGAATCACTCAGATTCTGTAAGACCTCAGCTTCCTCACCAATATGAACTAAATGGTGTTAAGGCCTATGCTGGCTCTAACCTTAACTCTATCATCCTATGAACTCAGCATCTAAACCTTGAAGAACAAGTCGAGAAGAGTATTTGGCTTGTCTCTGTTGCCCTTTTGTACAAATTTAAGGTGGTATCTTTGGTTAATCATCCCAGATCAATTAATTCTCTCTGGTTTAGCTCAATGATATCATTGCTCTGATGAAAGTCACAAAGGAACCAGGCAGACAATGACTCTGCTTCCCTCTAGTGATGTATTTTGGAAAAATCCTGTAATTCATTTCGAGTACCATTCCTTGCATCCTAGAAGGCTTCAGGACCTTGCAGCTCTTCTATACCTAATACCTCTCCTCATAGAAATAACATGATTAGCCTTATAGTTAGGGTAGCATTCATTATAGTCTTTGAAAACTTATATCCATGTAGCACTTTGAGTTTTGCATCATGTTTGTAGATAGAGGTGATATGGATATGGGTAAAGGTATATACATATATAGATTGACATTTCTCTATTATGCATATCGCATTGCAGCACATCATATCAGTCTGTCTATCTATCCATCTACCTATCTCTATCCCTAGAATTCAGTAGTTCTCAAAGTGTAGTCCACAGCTTCATGGTAGGATCGTGATCCCCAAGATCCTTTTAAATTGTTTTGGGACCAAAAGTTCTGAGAAATGCTAAAAGTAAAAATTAATCCTTGGCATACGTAATAAATAAAAACTCTGTATTTTTATTGAAGAATACTATTCAGACAGTGTTTTGTGTGCAACCAGGATCCACATTTAATTCATTATCCTACATTTATTTAGCAATATACAATCAACAAGTATTTATTAAACTTCTGTCATATACTTGAAGTTAAAAGTCAGTTAGGAAGTGGAATGAGAAAGACAAAAATGAAGCAGAGTATGTCTGTAGAAATCTTATAGTCTGTCACTCTCATCAAGGAAAACAATATGAGCATGTGTAAATTCTTACTGTGTGCAGAGCACTGGGCCTTGTGGGGCCTTGAGAATAATTTTATATTGTAATGTAGAGGCAAGAAAAAGAAAAAAATGTGTCAGTTAACATTAAATCCATCTGTGTATATACATTATAGGAAGCCAATGTAAGCCAAAGGAAATACAACATGATTTTATTTCAGTTGTACACCTGCAACTAGCTTTACATTTTAGAATAACTAAATTATGATTGCATTTAAGAACAGGTATAGGACCTGGACAGTTAATACCAGCATCAGCGTAGGGACATGGATTGGCTGAAAGACAAACAGATTTGAATAAATAGGACATTGTGCATGAAAGGAGAAAATCTAATTCAATTAAAACCATTTTGACATCTCTACTGTGCTCCAGGCATTGTGTCTAGTATTGGTAATTTCAATTAAAATTAAATAACCAACACACATATGTTTGTATATATATATATATATATGTATTATAATATGCACATATATACATATACACAAATATATACACATATGTATGTATAAGGATAAGGGATATCCTATGGAAATAAAGAGAGATGAGATATTGCAGAATCCAAATGAGATAGATTCTTAATCTAATTTTGAAGAGCATGGGATTAATAGAATGTTTGGGGAGTCTGGCCTTAAAGATGAGGGATATCATTCATGCAAGTCTTCCATATTTTCCATGTTTCCATGTTTCTCTTCCATGTTTCATGGAAACATGATTTGTACATTCGTTCATTTGTACAAAAACATGAAACATGAGAGAGTAGAAATGATAACTTGGAACAGATGGATTTAATCATTTCAGTAAAATATGTAAGGCTATCTTGTGAGAGGGAAGAATAGGTTTACAGCGGTTACTTTGAACATAGAGTATATGGAACATGGCAGCGAGTCAATTTTAGATGCTTAGAACGATTGCTATATGAGTGGGCAGAGCTAATACAATAAAAATGACAATTCTACATAAACTAATCTATTTATTCAATGCCGTCCTAATTTAATTACAAAATTATTTTATTGAACTAGAAAAAATAAAATTCATTGAGAAGAGCAAGAGGTCAAGAATATCAAAGAAATTAATGAAAGAAAATGAAAAGGGACGGAGGTTTAGATGTAATAGATCTTAAACTATTATCAAAACAATCTGGTACTGAATATAACATAACTGTGGATCAGTGGAACAGAGTATACATATGGTACACAGTGGTAATTGATTATAGTAACCTTGTGTTTGACAAATGTAATGATTTGAGCTTTTGGATTAATAATGAACTATTTGGTAAAAATGTTTGGGAAGACTAGAAAGCATTCTGGCAGAAACTGGGTATAGACTAATATATTACACCTTTTACCAAGATAATGTCAAAATGGATGCATGGCTTAGATATGAAGGGAAATATGAGAAAATTAGAAGAAAATGGAACATATTACCTATTGGAATTATGGAAAGAAACATTTGTTAATAAATGAGAGACAGAGCATTGTGAGATATAAAATGGATAATACTGATTACATTATATTAGAAAGGTTTCGTACAAAGGAAACCAATGTAGCTAAGATTAGAGGGAAACAAAACACTGGGGAAAACCTTTATAGACAATTTCTCATATATAGAGGTCAAACAAATTGAGAACTTTGTAAATTTGGAGAGAAAAACATAGGGACACCAAAAACTATTGAGGTGAGGACTCTGCCTACTCCAAAACTGTTTTGGTTTCGTGATGTGTAATGGTGCAACCGCCTTAAAGAATTCAGAGTCAGATCACCTCTCATCTAAGTATAGGTATTTGTTGAGATTGACACCTCTCACAAAGGGGACTAAATTCCAAGAAAAACCAGCAACTTCAGAGAGAGCAAGATAGATTTTTATAGGATAAAGATGCTGAACAATCAAAATTAACATAGAATATAGGAATATGATTAATATTAAAAGGGCAGGTGGTGCAGTGAATAGAGCACCGGCCCTGAAGACAGGAAGACCTGAGTTCAAATTTGGCCTCAGACACTCAACACTTACCAGCCATGTGACTTTGGGCATGTCACTTAACTGGAAGTGCCTCTCCAAAAAAAAAAGACAAAAAAAAAAGAAATACATTGTTGGTGTGGCTAGGTGGTACAGTGAGTAGAGCACTGGCCCTGGAGTCAGGAGGACCTGAGTTCAAATACAGCCTCAGACACTTAACACTTACTAGCTGTGTGACTTTGGGCAAGTCACTTAACCCTAATTGCCCTGCCCTCCCTCCTCCAAAAAGAAAAAAAAGAAATACAAAAAAATGTCAGGAAGAGTTTGTTAAGGGATTAGGTAGTGGAGGAGTGGTCCTGTCTATGGTTTGGTGCTTACATAATCTGGTCATACTGGTTTCCAGTTGGCTAGCTATGGCGGTTCTTCCTGGTCAAGATAGTTAAATATTGTGTTCCTGTCATGGGTGATGTGATTGTGATTCAATATAAGAACACACTTGTTTCTTAGGAAATGGGTCTGGAGGCAATGACTAGGTAGAGGTAGTAGCTGGTTTCCCATAGCATGGATATATCAGCTATTTCTGTGGGAATTAAGAGTTCAGGGAAACACCTGTTGTTCCAGTGAGCAGTGAGGCATAAATGAAGAAGTGAGGACACTGACAGGAGGCAGTGGAACTAGATAGGTTCAGTGGGGTCTATAATGAAGGTAGAATATTGGGGCTTAGGGCAGCTTTATTAAGATTCCACCAAAATCACTCTAGCTCTCATTGACTGACCAAAAACAGGTCCCAGCCCAGGCCTCACTTAGTGGTCATTATTTGGGCCCTGATGAGTCAGAGAAAATGTAAATAGAAATTGTTTTTGTTTTGGCCAGAAATCCTGAGGGTCTTCAACTCACAGATTTTTTTAGAGGCCATTTTTTGCCTTATTTCTTATTAAACCTTAATCACTGAATAGGCTTTAGTCAAACTGAGGCCTGTTAAAGACCTTAAGTTGAAAAGCCCAAAATTCCCCACTACATCCTGTACCATTTCCAACTGTCCTGATCAATATCTGGCAGGTGAACCCAGATAGCTCTGGAGGTGAAAGTGAGAGTGGTGACTTTGCATAGTTCTCCCTCATGTAAATTCTTTTTTTTTTTTTTTTGCTTTTTGGCAAGCAATTGGGGTTAAGTGACTTGCCCAAAGTCATATGGCTAGTTTTTGTGTCAAGTGTCTGAGGCCGGATTTGAACTCAGGTCCTACTGATTCCAGGGTTGGTGCTCTATTCAGTACACCACCTAGCCGCTCCCCTCATGTAAATTCAGTTTACTTGCCTGTCATGCCATCAATCTTCTTGCTGTTATAATCCTCTTCCAGAATGAGAACAAACAGCAGCAACTATGTTCCAGACACTGAGCTAAGCACTTGGGATACAGAAAGAGGTAAAAGTCCCTGCCTTCGAGTAGTTTACAATCCAATTTTCTTCTAAATGTTTTGTTTATTTCTTAAAGATGAACCTTAACTCCAAATCACTCCGGCTCTCCTTGCTTGACCAACAGTAGGTCCCACGCCAAGTCTTTCTTGGTCATTGTTTGGGCCCTGATTGCCTCAGAATCCAACCAAATAGCAATTGTCTCTGTTTTGGCCAGAAACCCTTAGTGTCTTCCTCTCACCCTACTGACTATTTATTTATTAAAAAACAAAACAACAACAACAACACTTTTGACTAGGTAAAGAGGCCATTCCCTGCCTCAATGTTTATTAAGCCTTAATCACTGATTGGGCTTTGCCTCAGCCAAACTGAGACCTGTTTAGGACTTTAGCTTGAAAAGGCGAAGGTGTCCCTCCCCAACTCCCCCCAAATCCTGGGCTATCTCCCATTGTCCTGCTTTATCTCTGGCCACTGGACTCAGATGGCTCTGGAAAGAGAAAGTGAGGCTGGTGACTTTGCACAGCCTTCCTCATGTTAATCCAATTTATTTGCATATGATGGCACCACCTCTTCTTTGATATAGTCCTCTTCCCAGAGGAAGGACAAACAATAAGTCTAATAGAGAGAATGTGAAAATAAATACAAACAAAGCAAGTTATATACAGGATAAATAGGAAATAATTTGCAGAGTGAAGGCATTGCAATTGAGAGATTAGGGAAGGCTTACTGTAGATGGTTAGGTTTTACTTATGATTTAAAGGAAAGGACTAGAGAGGTCCAAGTCAGAGAGGAGGAGGGAGATTATTCTTTGCCTGAGAGGAGGCCAGAGAAAATATCTATAGTCAAGTGATCCAGAGGGCAGAGTCACTGAATCAAAGAGTTTGTGTCAGGGAATAAGGGAGCCCCAAAGACTGAAAAGTTAGGAGAGGTCTAGGTTTATGCAGGACTTTGAATGCCAAGCAAAACATTTTGTATTTGCTCCAGGAATTAATGGGAAGCCACAGAAGTTTATTTATTAGGAGAGTATGGATGAGAGTTTTTGTTTTGTTTTACCAAGCTTTAAGGTAAGCACCAATATTTATTTTGTTGGTCCTTTTAATACCTATGAATCACAGTCATGCAGAATCATATAGAAGTTTGATAAGCATTAATGGCATCAATACATTTGTTGCAAAAGGAACATTAGCAGTGAATTCTCTTCTGGCATTTTTTTCCGTGGCAGAAGACAACATACTCATTTTTCCCCATCCCACCCCTACCTCTGACACACCTTAGGAAAACAACAAAACCCTAATGACTTGACCAGAATAAAACATCTATTGTGACAGAATAAATGAGAATGGTTTATATCATGAAATCCCTGTGTTCTTTGAGTTGGAAGGACATGATGACCTAGAAACAATCTTCCCACCCAATCCACCCAATGGGGGACAAATGATGAGTGTGGCAGTGCTACAAGAGATGGGAGGATACAGTAAATGAATCTTGCTCACTTCATAAGTTTTCACCCTCGGGGC
>JAQQSW010000320.1:0-19760 GCA_028646575.1 Pseudocheirus occidentalis
CTGTATATTTCCTTTATAAGCAAACACATCACGGAGACATTCATATGCTTGCCCACTTGGAGGGAGGGGGTTATTCATGTATTCCATCCATGCATCCATTTCATGGAGGAAGTGATTTTTATTTCCCTAGGCACCTAGGGAACCTGGTATTCCTAGAAGCTAGTATTGTAGCCACAGAATAAAGGTATTCTGAATATCACCAATCTTATGGTTTACCTTGGGAGTTATTCTAAGTTAGATAGTCTCAGGATGAGTTTTGAGAGGAGATTTCCAGATGTAGTCTGCTTCTTCCATAAATATCAAGGCTGACCATACATTTTCTTAGCCATTGTGCTATTTGAAGAACAGAGGGTAGTGTTCTTCTTTAAATAAGTATTTCTAGCTGGAAAGAGATTACTTTAGTTGCCCAAGCTGTATATATGTTTCGGGGAAATTCAAACTACGGAATGACTACAAGCTTGCGAAATAGTAGTGTATGATCTTGTGGAAAACTGGGGACCCACCTGTCAACTCAGAATTCATTTCCTTTCTAATGAAAGCTAGTAGGGTTTTTCATTGCCTTACTAACTATTGACGGACTCCAGATGAACTCTTCATATCTTATTTTCTGTAGAATAGATATTTCATATACATACCTTGAGTGCTTTTAGGGTAGTTTGTACCCATTCCTTTCCTCTGGGAGAATCTAGGTGGAGACCCTGGCTTCTATATATCTTTGGGAGTCACTCTAAGTCATCTCTCAGATTTAAAACAAAGTCTGTGTGAACCTCATGTTCTTGCTGACAGGAAATAGCAACATGGGAAATGAAAACGTATACAATTTGGAACTGGAAGCTACAGGCAGAGTGGCTAGATCTTTAATTGCCAGGACAGGGACCCTGAGTGAGTCACCTCATTGCCTTGGGCTTCACTTTTCTTATCTTTCTGTGGGGTTGGGGTGGAAGGGTGGTGTCTTAGTGATCTCTAAAATTCTATAGTTCTATCTGCTGACCTGTGATCTTCTGATCTTTCTTAATGCCTTCTGTAGGATCATTTCTTTGTCATTTTAGTCTTGAATGTTGTAGCAGTGATCTTGTTATTTATTTTTTTTCCTGAGCACATGTTTTTGTTTTTTTTTTAAAAGGATTTCTACTTTCATCTGAGTCTGTTACATTTTGGTATAAGATAAGTGTATATGGTCCTCACTTGAGGCTTTTCAGGAACTTTATGACCTCTGTGATTGTCTAGCGGCAGAACAAAATCTTACATGGTTTCTAATAACTAAAAATAATTCTTAATGATGGTAATAATTGAATATATAAGCATGAATGATTGTAAATGTTTGCCAAATTAGTGGAATTTTTTTAAGCAGCTAATTCAAAGAAAAAGAACGCACTTAAAATAAAATTCCTGAGTAAAATACTGGTTTCCTGCCTCATTAAACCTTCATTTTCAATTTCCATTTGACTAATTCTCCATTCTGCACTCATGGGTTATAAAGTCCAAATGAGGGTGGAGCTCAGCAATTTCTATCAATTTGTCTACCTTTTGCGTTGTGGAAAATATACATATTAGGTTTGTGATTATTAAGCATAATTAATTTGGTTTCTGTAATTACTTTGCTCTACTAGAATAGTAAGTAGTTACTGTGGCAACCCTTTTGACACAGATTTACTGACATCATCCATATGCCTCAGTTAAGTCTCTATTTAGGATCACTCAAAGACAAATTCAGTAATATTTAAAAGCACTTCATAGAATCACTGTAACCCAGGAATTGCCATGATGATTTGTTTGTTTTTATTTATAAATAACATAGCTTTTGAATGTAATATATAGTCTGGTAAGTTTGGGTGCATCAGCCAGGGAGTTTCTTTCTAAAACAGGTCTTTCTTCTTTTCATGTTCTTGATGGTCAAGGAAAAATAAGTGACTCTGGAATATAACATACCCTAGATTAACATATGTTCCTTTGGAAAATTTTATTTTTCTTTGTATTAATATTAGGAATGCTAATTTTGAGCAGGTCAAGATAGTGAAACAAAAAGAAGGAATACACCCATTCACTGTGTGTTCCCCAATAATGTTTTGCTCTAAGATGGAACATTTCATTCTTAAAAGTAAAATATCCTCATAATAGTACTATGAAAACAATTCATGTCTGTTTTCAAATTGTATATACAAATTTAACAGTTTTTCACTCAAACTGAGAAGTAGAAAATAAATATTGTCCCTCTTTGCGTTGCAGATATAGTCATGCCATTCTCTATACTCAATAAACTCCACTGGCTCCCTTTTTCCTACAGGATCAAATATAAAATCCTCTTTGTGATGGTCAAAGCCCTTTATAACTTTGTGCCTACTCCTCCTACCCCCTTTCCAGTCTTCTTACACTTTTTATTCTCTCACATACTCTTTGATCCAGTTACACTGGCCTCTTTGCTTTTGCAAAAACAAGATACTCAGTCTCCAAGCTCTGGATATTTTTTTTTTAACCATTTTATGACCATTTCCCAAGCCTGAAATGTTTCTCCATGTTCATCCCTGCTTCTTGGCTTCCCTGACTTTGTTCAAGTTGCAGCTAAAACCTTTCTCAATCCTTCTTAGTTCTAGTACCCTCCCTCTCTTAATTCTTTTCTATTTATCTTGATGATAGCTTGTTTGTAAATATTTGTTTGCTTGTTGTCTCTCTCCCACCACCCTAACTGCAGTTAGATTGGGAATTCCTTTAGAGCAGAGAGTATATCTTTTGCCTTTCTTTACATTTCCAGCACTTAGGAAAGAGCCTGTCACATAGTGGGTACTTAGTAAATGCTTATTATTTCTAGTAGTCCAAAAGGCATCCCTATTTCTTGATGTGCTGAATTTTGAGAAACTATTATTATACCAACAACCTAGGAACCTTGGGCCTTTTTTTTGTTTTGTTTTCCCCAATGATTTCCACTAGGTAAAACTGCTATTTAACTTAATATTCAGTATCTACTTAATTAATGTTCATTGAAAATGTAATTGCTTTTACAAAAATTACTTCGTCTTTACTTATCTTTGTAAAGTTTGTTCTCAGCCCACATGCGTACGCACCCCCTGGTTTCCCAGTAGTATGTTAGCTCTTTGAAGGACTATTTTATTTTTGTCTTTTTTCCCTCTTTCTTCTTCAGTGCCTGGCACCTGAGTATATATCTAGTAAATGCTTTTTGAATGAAATTGAATTGAATTTGATACTGCTTATTGTAGTCCTCTAAACAGATTTAAAAAAAAAAATATCCAAGTGAGGATGAATATATCCAGAAGCTAGAACCTAGATATAGTGTAGTTTTCTAAACTATTATTTCCAGATGGGATTTAGGAAAGTTTTATTCCTCCAGTTGACACCTACTCTTCTAGTATCACTGCTGAAACACATAGATGATATGCAGTGTACTATACCCCCAGACTACTAGAAAATGAAGTATCATTGCTAGCCGTTTAGTTCATATGCCAGATAAAAGCTTATAAAAAACAATTTCATCTTCTCATTCTTATACTTAAAAATATCAAGCATGAATGTGAAATCTAAATGTTGATAAATGTAACAATGAAGTTACATCATTGTTTGATACCGGTGTGTTGATTGCCCCGTTTTCAATAGCTGTTCATGGGACAGTTTTTATGGTACCATGTCATCCTATCTGATCTGAATTTACTTTCTCTAGGTGTCTCCAAAACCACCACAATATACCCTAGCCATCTTCATGTCATGCCACTGCACACTATCCTCACCCTCCATCTTTTGCCTCTACCCAGTGTTCTAGTTCTAGCTCAGGACCCTACACTCCTCATGACTGAGATTTCATATCTAGATGCTCCTATACCTAATATGATGCAAAAAGCCTTCTTTTGTGTGAACCCCCTACCTCTTACTAATATTTTTCCCATTTTATATTTATACTTGAACAGTAAAAATCAACATCCCTGTTCCTGGAAGGAATGTATCAATCAATTGACATATGATTCTACTTACCATACCCTTTACTTCCATATCACACTGGCCATAACTTTCTACCCTTATTGTCTTCTCTATTAAAATGTCCATTCCTTAAAAGCAGGGATTATCTCCAGTTTTTGGGGTTTGTGGTGGAGGGGGTATCCTCAGTGCTTTGCCCATTGCCTGTCACATAATAAGCACCCAGGTGCTTATTTATTCATTCATTCAGTGTTAGCCTGTTGAGCTTTTGCCTCGAATCAGGAAGACTAATCTTCTGAAGTTCAAATCTGGCCTCAGACACTTACTAACTATGTGACCCTCCTCTGTAAAATGAACTGGGAAAGGAAATGGACAACTTCTCCATTATCTTTGCCTACAAAACCCCAAATGGGGTCATGAAGTCAGACATTACTGAAAACAAGTGAGGAAGAGCAACAACAACAAACTTATGTAGCACCAGTTCTCAGGCCACTGTAGAAGTGGTTAATAAGAGTCCATTTTGTTATGATTGAAGCACTCATACTTGCCACAGACATAATTTCTAGGTTTTAGGCCAGTTTCATTAGCATCATTGAATTTCACAAGACAAGACAACTAATAATGAAGCCTGAACTTGCTTTCCCATTTCCTTGCCTTTGTACTTGCTATTCCCCATGCCTGTAATGCTCTCCTTCCTTACCTCTTGTTTTTGGATTCCTTGGCCTCCTAAAAGTTTCATCTTATGTCTCATCTTCTGCAAGAGGCCTTTCCTGTCTTGGTCACCTTCCTCTCTCCCTTTCCTTCCCCCAGGCTTGCATTCCACATCCTATGTCTGCTTTACTCCCCACCCTGTATGATATGTATATTAGCCTATTTTTTCTATTCCTCACATGTAATCACCTGTCTCCCAGATCTGTGCCTTTGTACTAACTCTCCTCCATATCTAGAATGCTCTCCTTACTCACTGCTGCTTCTTAGCTCCTCTGTCATCTGGTAGATCTTACTTCAAATCATTCCCCCAGCAGTAAGTGAGCAAATTGAGGACAAATATTTTTCATTTCTATCTTTGGAACTTTGTCACCTAGCACTAGCCCTGGCACATAGCCATTTATTAAACTCTTGTTGAATTGAATTGTATTTCATGAACAAAATGTAGAACCAAATCAGGGAGGGAGGTACAAGGCTGACCTGCTCATGAAACAGCAGGTACCTTATCTATCCTTGTTTCCCAATATACACTCTCCACTTTAGTCAAGAGAAGCTCCACGTTTTTCTTCATATAACCCACAAATTCCTGACCCTTTTTCTGTACTCATGATGTTCTTTCTCCATAGGAGCTTCTTGCTCCTTTGTTTTCCTCAGCATTTTCCTCATCAGTAAGGCACAGAGGAGCTAAGTGGTTTGTTCAGTAATCACAAGTTAAGTTTCAGCTTGTGGAAGGGTTTTGAGGATGGCATCTTTTGTAAATGTAAGGATATCCAAAATTGGTGAGAGGATAAGAGGTGAGGGTTGGAGGTGGAAATATATGAAACATCTGCCTATAGGTGACATTTCAAACCATAAGAGTAGATAAGATTTTTGAAAAAGTTAAATTTAAAAAGAGCAAAAGGCCAGTTTTTCTAGGACCAGCCTCATGGGATCACTTAGGTAAAAGACCAGGGGAAGAAAAGCCAGTGAAGATGAGAGATTAGCCATCCTTGCAAGAGAACAGAAAAGATGTCACATAAGCCAAGGAAAAATGATTCAGATGATTCAAAATGATTCAAAAAATGATTCAAAAAGGAAAATATATTGGTCACTAATGTCAAATGATGTTGCTAGAATAGGATTAAAACCAAGAAAGAATAATTTGATTTGACTATGAACAGAGTGTTCATGAACCTAGAGAGCAAGTTCAGTGGACTGTTGAGGACAGATACAAAATTATATAGTGTTATGGAATAAGTAGCTGGGGAGAAAATTTAGTCAGTGGGACTTTGAGAAAATCAGTTTGGGGAATGAACGGAATGGTAATTCAGAGTGGTGTCAAGGTTAAGCGAAGATTTTTAAAAGAAAGATTTGAATCAGTAGCATGGAAGCAAAATTATTATAAATTATATAAGATAATGGTTTTATTTTACCTTTTGCTTTTAAGTATTTTTATAGTTTATGTTAGCTCTTTTAATTACTTTTAGAATGTGTAAAGGAACCACATTTCAGGTGGCATAGTAATTGTTTTCCATCATTTAGAAAACATAAGTGTAAAATTATGCGTATTATTGTTTTAAAATATTCGTATTCAAGTGGCTTGATTTTGAAACAGACTTATAGAGGATTTTGGATGTTGTCTGATTTTCCTTACAGGCTCAGATGTTGTAAACCCGTAGTATTTTTTCTTTAATTATTCATATCTTCTCTTGATAGCTGTTATTAAATCAGAAGAAAACAATTGGGTTGATTAAATCTGTTTGAATTTTTCTTGGTTTTATTTGTGTGGTTTTTTTTTTTTTTTTTTTTTTAGGAATCTGAACTGTGTATTGTCCATTGAAATTTGAGAGTCATTTTTTAAAACACATTTTCTGGAAAGAAAACTGGCAATTTTTCTACATCTACTTTTCATTTAAATTCCAGGCCTGCTGTGTTATATGGCAAGCTAGTTAGGCTGTTATGGATTGATTATAGTCGTTTCTCACCAAGTTCAAGATAGGTATTATTAGCATACTTGCATTTTTGATAAATGAATATGTATTCAAAAGCTGACCCCAAAAAGAATTTTCCCTAAACCTTAGATGGAATAATACTGTAGAATGTATATTACTCATTTAATTTTTTTCTCTTGGATAAAAATGACATGCTTATTAGGCAGCTTTTAGAAATAAAATTCTCGTCAGCAAACCCTTGTGTATCTGGCTTTAGAGCAAAGTACAGTTATCTGGCACTTACATGAAAGACCCTGAAGAATTCATGGGAGTCCTCCTGTTCTCAGCTTGTCTTAAAGGAAAGAATTTCTGCCTAATCAAATAGATGTGGGCTTGCTTTTATAAATGTCAGAATGTATGCTCCATGAATCATAAAAGTAAAATGCCATATGCATCAGGGTAGATACATCTGATTTATTGTTGATAATATAGAGCCTGAATCTTAATTTGAGACAGTCTAGTAGAAGGTGATCATAATGGTCTAACTCTAAATACTGACCCTGCCAGTTAGATAGCTTTGTCCAACATAGCAGGGTCAGTCTTTCATCTGTTGAAAGAGGAGAGGATAATTGTCATTCATCATTGCTTCTTGCTTTTTTATATATGATACACTTTCATCATTGCTTCTTGTTCCTTTACATGTGATATACTTTTCTTCAACAGAGAAATCACAGGTTCTCCCAGGAGGGGAGCATAAGTTAATGGCTGTGTGAGGGTCTATGAACTGTCTTTTTACTTGCCTTTCATTGTTAAGGATTGTTTTTCCTGTAACTTTTTTCTTTTTCTAGAAAACTGTCAATTCTTTTTAAAAAAATTATTGTTGCACTCATACTAGATTGTGAGCTCCTTGAGGGCAGGGATTCTTTTTTCCCCCTTGGTATTGTATCCTCAGCGTTCAGCACAGTATATAGCACATAGTACACATTTAATAAATATTTACTCTTATTACATTAGTGATTTGCTATATTCTTTCTTACGGTTTTTAATAGTTTGTAATTCCTCATTTTAAAATTATTTTTTCATATCCTTTGACCACTTATATATTGAGGAATTGCTTTTGGTATTACACATTTTTACTAGTTGTCTATATCTTGTATATTAGCCCTAATCAGAGATATTGGCTTCAGATTCCTAAACTTTAAATGGTGATTACGACTCAAATGGTAACATGACTTTTTTCATAAGAGCAATTGAGCATCTTCGCATATATAATAGTTATAATGAGTATTTCATATAATTTTCATAGCATTTCTGATTTGGAGGGAACCTTAGCAGCTATCTCTGTCAAACTATATCTCAAATGAATTCTCAATATAACATACAAGAAAAGTAATCATTTAGCCTTGGATTGAAGGTTTTGAAGTGAAAGGAAACCAATTACTTCTCAATTCCGTTTGGAACTTTTTTCCCTACTTCAAGTTTAATTTTACTTCTTTGTAGTTATATCTATTGGTCATAATTTTTCCCTTTGGGCTTCAGCTAAGCACAATATTTCAGGTGTAGTAGAAGTTGGGCAGAATAAAGAAGCTACAATCATATCCTTATACCTAGAAGTTTTACCTCTTACTGTGACCCTAGCTTGCATTAGTACTTTTGACTGGCACAACATACAACTGACTCATATTGAACCTTCTGTCCACTAAAACCTCTGAATCTTTTTTTTTTCCCAAAGAAAGTGCTTTTATCATATTTCTCAAAATCGTTATTTGTGAATTAAATTTTTTGTATCCATGTGAAGTACTTTATATTTATCTTTATTGGATGTCAATTAATTGTCAGTAAATGTCATTAATTTAACCCAGTGTTATAGTTTTTCAAGGTCTCTTTGTATTCTTACTGTCAATCCAGTTAGTGATCTCTCTCAACTTTGTGTCATCTTCAGATTTGGTAAGTATGTTTTACATGCCTTTATTCAAGTTACTGATAAAAATATTTAACAATTCAAGGCCAAATACAGATCTCTGGGTCACTACACTAGAGACCTCCTGTCATTTTGCCTTTAGATCATTGAAATCTACTTTTTGAATTTAGGCATTCAACTTCTTGCAACTGAACTAGTTGTGTTATCATATCTTTGATGTTTCCCTCAAAAATATCATTTATTGTATGACTTATATACCTATTCTTCCATACCTAGAATGTACTTCTCCTTCACCTCCACTTAAAATTCAGTATTTCTTTCTGTTCAAGGTCAGTTAGAACTTCTACATGAAGTTTCCTTATGCTTTTAGTTAGTTGCAAGTACACAAATTGTCTTGTTTTTGTATTATTTAGTATAAATTGCATATATACAGAGGGTTACAGAATCAAAGAATTTAGAAGGAATCCCAGTGGTAAAATAATGCATAGAAGAATGGAATACCTGGTATAACATTGAAGTGGACGAACTGAGAAAATGACAGCAGAAGACCAATCAAGAAATTTAAGGAGCATCTTCATTAGCCGGCCAGTGACTGCCTCATGGGAGTTTCCAGAGGAGGCAGCCCCAAGCACAGGGAACAGTGAGCTTATATACAAAAAGTAACACAGCAAATGTATGCAAAAAGTAACACAGTAAACAGTTCTCATGAGCTTCAGGGTTGGGGGTTAACAGGAGGGTTGGGGGGGGGTCAACAGAATGTCTCAGGGGCAGGTGCGACCTTTTCTGAGATGGCATCACAACATCTGCCCCCAAAAGGTTATCCAACCTGTCTCCATGAAGCCCTCTAAAGAGGGGTAACTCATAACCTCTCTAGGATAGCTGGGATCACTTTTGAACAGCTTTCATTTTAATGAAGTGTTTACTGACATCACACCTAAATTTACCTCTTTGTAATTTCTATCCATTTCATTTGGTTCTGCCATCTGGGGACAGACAGAACAAGTGTAACCCACCCCTCCTCCATGTGATAGCTGTCAAGATATTTGAAGACAGCTGCTATGTCCTCCATGAATTTTCTCTCTTCCAGAGCAGATAACCTTTAGTTGATCTTCACATGACATACACTCAAGGCCATTATCATCCTGGTTGTCCTCCCCTGTCCTTGAACTCTTGACACTCAATACACAACATGTTATTCCATATGAGATATAATTAGAACAGACTAAGCAAGACTTTCAGCTTCCTATTCCTGAAAGCTATGCCCCTCTTAATACAGCCTAAGATTATATTAGATATTTGGGTAGCCACATCAAAACAATTATTGTCTAGCCATACCTTCCCATCTTGTACTTGTGAAGCTGTTTTTTCTTGTGTACCCAAGACGTGCTGTCTTCTCTGATAAAATGTAAGCTCCTCGAGGCTGGAAGTATTTCATTTTTGTTTTTGTGTCCTGAGTGCCTATTGCAGTGGCTAGCGTACCCACTGATTAAGGAATGTTTGTTGATTTGTAGATTAATTAATGATATTCTCCCAATTCACTAACCTTGTGAAAAAAATTTGGTAGTATCTCATTAATAAAGTGTTCTATAAAGTATTCTAGAATTCTGGGTCATATGACCCAAAACATGAAGGAATAGATATTTTTGCCATTCCTCATCTCTCAAGTCAGAATAGGATATCCAAGAAAAAGCAATTTGAGCCGTCTAAATATTCTCATACACCAAGGATCTAATGAGATTAAAAAAAAAAACACCTGAAGAATTAGAAGCAGAGAAAGTTAGTCTCTAATCTCTAAGGGCTCATTCAGCACCCCCTCTATCACTGTCTACCATACTCTGGTAGGGTTGCACAAGTTAACCCATGGGCTTGCAACAGAACTCACCTGTACCCCCAGAAAAGTTTTTCTAACTGGAACTGCGTTGTGGCAGAACTCTGCACTGTAGCAACACTTATAAGGGAATTAAGGAATAGAGGGAACTGGGATGAGATAGCAGTGTATTGTACATATCTGATATTCCACCATGCATGAGGAAAAGTAGACTGATATCCAGCTGAGGCCAGTTCTGTCCTCCTCACAGTAACTTGGGGCAGCACTGAAAGAGGGAGGAGGTTTAGATGACTCTAAGGTTTAGCCCCAAAGTAAACCATAGTTAAAGAGGAAAGAATCAGAAAGTATGTAATAAGGAAATATAAGGGGGGAAATAAATTGAGTTTAGTAGAAGAAAAGTCAGTTACCTTTAGCATAAGCAGGTAAATAGACAGGCTAGAAATTAATATCAAAAGGGAATATGACCCTTTAGATCAACCAAAAGAATTCAAGTATTTATGAACAAATATTACAAGACAGACCAAAGTAAATCAACACCATCTGATGAGGCAGAGGATTCCGTGGATTTCCAAGACAGCTTTAACCACATAGTAGGAACATCCTACTATACCCTAATCAAATCAGAGATTAACAGTATGGTAACTGACCTTGATGTTTTCATTCTCATTGAAGGCCTTTGACAATTTTGCTGAAAACATCAGACTAAAGCACACAGCCTTGCTTCACTCCATTGGTGACTGGGAGAGCACAAGACCATCATCCATGCAAGCATACCATAGTGACATTGATGTAGAATACTTTTGAACTTCTTTGGGCAACTAAATTTTGACATATTTTTCTACAAGCCCTCATGACTGGCAGTATCAAAGACCTTGGTCAGATTGACAAACATTGTATACAGATGTCTGTTCTGCTCCTGGCATTTCTCCTGGAGTTGTTGGGCAGCAAACCCCATATTGACCATTTCTCAACTCTTTCTGAAATCACACTGGCTCTCAGATAGATGACCATTTTCCAGATGAAGGATCAGCATATTAACAAGGACTCTGGCAAGAATCTTGCCAGCAATGACTAATCCCTCTGTGATGGTCACAGGATAGTCTATTTCCTTTACCTTTATAGAAATGGACAATGGAGGCATCCTTGAATTCCTGGAGGATCACCTCCTCTTGCCCTACAACTTCGAAAATTTTAGTCAGCTTTTGCATGAGCAGTGGATCCCCTATATTGTAAGTCTTGGCTGTAATAGAATCAACACCAGGTGCTTTGCCACACAAGAAGAGCATAGTGGCATTCAGTAATATCTCTTCTATAGTTGGAAATTCAGGTAGAGAGGGATTGATTTCAGTCTGAATTCATCCTTGGCTTTAGCATTGATTAACGATGGTCTGTTGAGAACACTATACAAGTGTTCACCTCATTTCTCCAAAAATCACAATGTTATCACTAATCAATGTGGCTCTATCAGCACTGAGTAGTTGATATGACTTAATGGCTGTTGGAACAAATTTTTCTTATCCGCCCATTCTGCTGAGGGAAGTCTTCACATGTTTGGGGTAGACACTCCCCTAACTTGGTTGCCCTCAACCTGGTTTAGCCTGTCTGCTGAAATGGTTTACCTGGGTGTGACTGCTACTCATGCTATAGCTTCTGTGAACCACAGGTGAGAGTTGGGTGAATCAGGTAGACACCAAAGGTGGAAAGCAGCTCTGAAAAGAGCTCAGCAGGCCTTGTAGCAGAGGTACTAGCCTTCCTGAACACACCCTACACCCCAAATAGTGAGCTAAATTTTAGGAAACATCAGAAAGTCACTAAGTATAATAAATGTCAAAGGATCATATGGAAAAGTATGTTATTTTACCCACCCAGGATTACCTTTGTCTATGAGAAATCACAAAGGAGATAGAATAATAGTCTAAAAGCAAAGGTAATTGGATTGCACCACAAGGTAATTTATTTTGCAAAAATGTGCCTTCTTTTTCTTTTCAAATTCAGTTTTAATTTATTTTCAGTTCCAAATTCTCTCCTTCTCTTTTCACCTTTCCCAACCAATCAGAAGGCAAGAAAAACAAAATCCCATTACAAATATGTATAATCATGCAAAATGAATTCTCAGACTAGCAGCAACCCCCCACCCTCAACCCACATTCTCCGAAAAAGAAGAAAATAAAATATATTTCAGCTTGCCCTCTGAATCCATTAGCTTTTCATCTGTAATTGAGGTTGACACACACATTACCAGAGCTAACTCAGTGTTTGGGAGGCTCTGAAGGAAAGTGTGGGAGAGCAAAAGTATTAGAGTCTCAAACTGAAGATCTATAGAGCCATTGTGTTGAGATTGATCTCATTGTTGTATGCCTGTGAAACTTGAACTGTATACCAGCACCATGCTAGGAAATTGAATCACTTCCATTTGAATGTCTTAGGAAGATTCCTGAAGTACACCAAGCACGATAACATATCAGACACCGAGGTCCTTTCTTGAACTAAACTACAAAGCATTCAAACTCTACTGTAGAAAGCACAACTCTGTTGGGCTGTCCACATTGTTCAAGTGTTCAACTTAAGCTTGCCTAAAAAAGACTATTTTCTGAGGAACGTAACTATATGAGGTAAGTGCTCACATGGTGGTCAGAAGAAGTGATACAAGGATACTCTCAAGGTCTCTTAAGAACTTTGGAATTGATTGTGTGACATGGGAAACACTGGCACAGGACTATTGGCCAGCATGGTGTGCCCTCATCAGAGAATGTGCTGTGAGCAAAGCAGAATTGTAGTAGCTCAAAAGAAATGCTAGCTGCTCAAATTTAGAGAATCCATCACAAATGTTCACATCAACTATTTGTGCCTGACCTATGGTAGAGCACTCTCGAGTTAATTATTGGTCTGTTCAGATTCATTGTAACTTGACTGTAACATAGTGATTTCTTTTTGGTTCTCTTTAAGAATAAAGGACAATGGCCATCTGTAAGTGGATAGCCTGTTTCATCATGACTCCTTTAGAACTGTCATTGGTCATTTTGTTGATCAGAGTTACTGTTTCTAAATTGATATTTTTGCAGTATTATTGTTATTGTATAAATTGTTCCAGTTCTGCTCAATTTATAGTGGATCAGGTCATACATAACTTGTCAGGTTTTTTCTGAGACCATGCCCTTCATTACTTCTTACAGCACAGCAGTATTCCATACCATTCAGATACCATAACTTTTAAGCCATTCCCCAACTTATAGTCATCCCCTTAGTTTTCAGTTCTTTGCCATAACAAAAAGATCTCTTTCTTTGATTTTTGTGGGGAATAATAATAATAATGATGATGATGATAATGATAATAACACTCATGATGCTAGCAAAAATTTATATAGCACTTAACTATGTGCCAGACACTGTTCTAAGTGCTTCACAATTATTATCTCATTTGATCCTTATAGTAATGCTGGGAGGTGATGGATCTGTTATACTCTTAGTAGCAGTATTACTGGGTTAATAGAAGTGCAAGATTCAATACTTTGGGGGACATAGTTCCAAATTGCTTTCCAGAATAGTTGGAGTACTTCAGAGCTCCACCAACAATACATTAAAGTACCTGTTTTCTGTCAACTCCTTTGTATTTTTTGTTTTTCCTTTTTGTTAATTTAGTCAATTTGAGGGGTGTGGAGTGGAAAATGAGCTGTTTTAATTTGCATTTTTCTAATTATTAGTCATTTAGAGCATTTTTCATATGGCTATTGACAACTTGGATGTCTTCCTTTTCTATTTTTCCAAAGATTAAAAATAGGCTTTAAACAAATGGGAGACATTTGAGTCATTCCTCCACACAAGAAATCTGAGGTACGCATATTTAATATACAGGCACTTAAAATAAAAGAAAAACGGCAACCAAAAAAAAAGTGTCTTGAAAAAAGAAAAGACTACACAATAAAACCAACTCTCTTACGACTAATGTAGTAAGAGATTTTGGTTTGTTAAGAGTTATTTTATTCATTGAGACTCAAGGATAGAACAAAGAGAGAATATGAGTAGATGGACCTAAAGATTTAAGTATATTAAAATAATTAGGAGAAGGTAAGGAGAAACAATAGAATTAACATTCTGAGGATTAAAGTTCACATTCCCTCATAAGTGATAAAAAATATTTGGGGAAAATGGAAAGCAATCTGACCGATCTGACAGAAAGTAAATTTAGGCCAATATCTTACACCACATTTTATAATGCATTCTAAATCAATACATGGCCCTAATATTAAAAATATATTATAAAAAATCACAACAACTGATACCTTTTGCAGGAGTAGGAATAAATTCGTAACTAATTTATAGAAGCAGATACAAAAGACAAAATAGGTAATTTACAAAGGGTAAGAAGTTGTTGAATGGGGAAAAAAAATCTTTGTATTTGATTTCTCTGATTATGCTTTGGTATCCAAAATACATGAGCAACATATATGTGTGTATGTATATGATATTATGTATATTATATTAACACACATTTTATAATACTGACATATATATGAAATAGGGATATTCCCTTTCACTGGGAGAGGTAAGCAAATACAGTGGTAAAAGAGTATCTGTGTACACACATGCAAACACATATGTACATGTATACAACAAAAGCCATTCCTCAGTAGATGAGTAGTCAAAGACTATTAACAAAGAATTCTCAAAAGAACAATTGTAAACTATTAACAGCTATATGAGCAAATGCTCCAAATAACTAATGATAAGGAAAATTCAAATCAAAACAACCTTGAGGTTTCACCTTATACCCTTCATATTTTAAAGATGACAAAAAATTGGATTCATCAGTGTTGGGAGGGTTGTGGGAAGATAGACATTTTAGTGCATTGCCGGTAGAACCATAAATCAATACAATGGTTTTGAAAAACAACGTGCAATATGCAAACAAAGTGATGAAAACGTCCATATCATTTGATCTAGAGATTCCATTATTTGGCTTTTACTCCAAGGAAAACATTGCTAAAAAGAAATTTCCCCATATACACCAAAATATGGTGGTTAAAGCTTAAAACTGCACTAAAACTTTTGGGACACCCAACATTTATAGCAGCATTTTTGCGATAGCAAAATATTAGAAACAAAGTAAATGCCTATTGATTAAAGAATGGGTAAACAAATTGTGGTCCAGGAATGCAGTGGAATATTACTGTGTTATAAGAAATGATGATTGTGATGGCTAAGAGTAGATGGAAAGCTCTATATAAATTCATGAAGAGAGAAATAAGGAGAGCCAGGAAACACTGAATAAAGATAGCAACAAGGTAAAGAAAAAGAACAAGTACAAGAAAAATGAATGTTTCAAAAAATTTTAAAAACAAGCATCCCTTGAAAGATGAAATATGAGGAGAATCCCTTTCCTACTTAGTGGGGAAAGACTCTCCTTCTGCTTGTATTTATATCTAGCACTTTATATAGTCCCTGACATGTGGTAAGCCCTTAATAAGTGCTTGGTGACTGCCTGCCGATAGCTTTTGTTCAACAGTGAATTCTTACTAGTTGATGTATTTTGGTTTATTGAATACTAGGCTACCGAATTTTTTTGCTTCTGTATGTTGTATAGCTAATCCATTCTACTAATCAGCTTTTCTAATTTTTAACTAATAACAAATAGTTTTTGCTTCATAGTGTAGCTTGCCATCTATTCCTGCCATTCTTCCTTTCTGCTATTTTCCCCTTATTACTCTTGAGATTCTTCACCTTTTTTCCTCCAGCTGAATTTTATTAATGTTTTTAGCTCTTTAAAGTCATCTTTTGATAGTTTGATAGGTATAGCATAAAATAAGCAAATGAATTTCAATAGTATTATCATTTTTTATTACATTGACTTGTTCTAACCTTGTACAATTAATATGCTTCTACATATTTATGTCTTTATCTCTGTAAAGATTGTTTTATATTTGTATTCTTTTAATTCTAGTTTGTATTATCTAGGTGATTTCTTGATTATTTAATAAAGTCTGTTGTTAATTTAAGTGAAATTTCTCTATTTACTTCTTCCTGCTGACTTATTGATCAACTCTAGAAAGGCCAATAACTTGTGTAGATTTATTTTACACGCTACAACTTTGTTGAAGTTTTAATTGTTTTAGTTATTTCAGTTAATTTTCGGTTATTTTTCTGTGGTTTTCTAAGTAAGCCATCATATCATCTGAAAAAATAATAATGTTAATTCCTCTTTGCCACTACTTATTCCCTCAGTTGCTTTTTATTTCTTTATTGCTATAGCTAACCTTTTTAGCACTGTGTAAAATAATAGTGGTGATAATGAACATTATACAGTGGACATTGTTGATTTACAAATCAAAAGATTTTTTTTTCAAAAAACATAAGAATGTTCCTGGCATCAGGAAGACCTAAGTTCAAATCTAATCTTAGATGCTTTTTAGATGTCTGACACTGGGCAAGTCACTTAACCTTTGTCTACTTCAATTTCCTCAATTGTGCAATGGTGTTAATATTTACATCTACCTCTCAGAGTTGTTGTGAAGATAAGTGAAAAAATGTTTTGTAAAGTGTTTTGCAAACCTTAAAGGGCTGGCTGATTGCTAGATATTATTAGCTATTAGTTTATTCTTTGATTTTCAGTATTTCTATTTTGGTTTGTATTTTTTAAGTTTTGTTTTAATTTTCCCAGTTTCCATACCATTTTCATTTTCTGTTTTCTCTTCCCTCCCCTTTCCCTTTTTTTCATTCTGAAAGTGTTTAGAGATACAATGTTTCCCTTTGTGACTGATTTGACTTCATCTGAAAAGCTGATAGTTTCATTGTTGTCATTTTTTTGATGAAATTTTCTTCCATTTCTATGATTCTTCTTTTATCTGCTTAGACTTTAAAATTAAGTTATTTAGGTTCTAATTTTAACCGTTCTTTAAAAGTCATTCAGTATAATTCTTATTGATTAATAAATGGTAACTGATGTTTCTGCTTTTCTCCCTTTGTGAGGGTTTTTTTTTTTTTTTGGCCTCTAGTACATGTTCAGTTTTTGTTGTTTTTTTTTTTTCCAGAAGGGGGAAGGCAGGGCAGTTGGGATTAAGTGACTTGCCCAAGGTCACATAGCTAGTAAATGTCAAGTGTCTGAGGCCGGATATGAATTCAGGTCCTCCTGACTCCAGGGCTGGTTGGTGCTTTATTCACTGTGCCACCTAGCTGCCCCCATGTTTAGTTTTTATAAAATAGCTATAATCATTTAAGAAATATGTATTCTTCTTTCTGTTCCTCTTAAGTAATTGTCAGAGACCTTTCTTATTTTACTTTCCTGAAATTCTTGTCAGGTTCCAAAATTGTTTTTTTTTTAATATAAATTTTTTATTTGTTTTCTTGTTTATATCATTCATGTCCATGAGATTTTTGAGTTACAAATTTTCTTTCCCCTACCTCAACCCCAAAACGGTGATCCCACTGTAAAGTCTCTCCCCTCATCTGCTCTCTAACTTTCTGGTAGGGCAGGGAGGATCTCCCTACCACAGCCCCTGTATATCTTAATTCCTAGTTGTGCATGTATTGCAGAGCTTTAAAGTCTAGATTTTTTTGGTTCTGAAGGAACTAAAATTGTTTCTTAAATATGTTTTCTTTCCCTAGAGCTTAAAGGCTTCTGACTTTCTCTTTGTGTGTAGCAGAGATGGCATAATGAACCTACTGTAGTTTCTTTTAGGATTTCTTGATTATTTCTCATCTCTGGCACTCTTTTTAATCCTTCCTGGAGTTGTTAGAAAGCTAGAGTGTTCTTCTTTTCTGCCATCTTTTGCTTTTATCCTTTTTTGTGAAATTTTCATCCACTTTTGTATTTTTTTATTTTGAATTTTACCATTTCTTTTTTGCAGACTCTGCTACCTTAGATAGATTTTCTGTCATGTTTTCTTGATTGTCTTGCATTGTTTTATTGACTTCTTTAGGTGTTTTGACTTTTATACCAATTTTGTTATTAATTTTTCTAATTTCTTTTTTGTTATTCCATAATTTATCTCTGTTTTATTTAAGTCTTTTATGTTAATTTTTATCACAATGTATTTCTTCTTTGTTTTATATCTAGTTTCTTAATTCATTTTCTTTCTTCCTTTTGGACATCTGCTCATTTTTCTACTTGACATCTGGCTTTATTCCCATCCTTTCCTCTGTTGACCTTCTTGCCACATACCTCTTTCCTTATGATCAGTTTTTGTTGCATCAAGCTTATACATTATTTGACCACTTCTTTTCCATTTCTATGGGAATTTATCTAGTTTGTACCAACAGAGGTGTATGATTTAAAATCTTTTTATAATTAAGGGGGTTCTTGCATCTGCCTGGTTCTCTCGATCCTGCTTACAAAGTAGGAGCAAGTATAAATGGACTTTTATGGTTTTCTTCCCTTAGCATGCATATCAGAGATGAGTTCTGTAGTTCTTGGTCTCCTCCCCTTGTAGAGTTTACCCTCTTTGGCCCTGGAGCTTAGTAACAAATGCAAAGCTTTCTCCCATCCCTTAAGAGTTATATATTAAGAAAGGCCAAATTGTCTTGAGAGAACGATAAAAGCCAACACATGCAGAATCAGAAATGGAAGAAAGTTTTTGGGGTCAGCAGAACAGATGTAGAGCCATCTGGGGAGAGTGATTTCTTTATGCAGTCCTTTGCTGGTACTTACATTTTATACTATTCTGGAAGAATTAACTCTTTTTGATCCAGAACTCTTCATCTTGGGCTCTACTTTTCCTGATTGGTGAGTGCATCACATGACCCATAGTATCGATATAGCTTTCTTTTGACTAAGTCTTCTACCATGGATCCCTGAACTCAGCCTTTCCTTCATTTCTCCAGTTCTGGAATGGTAACCAGAACAGTGCTGCCATTACTATTCATCCATGACTTCACTCTGTATCCCTGTACCTGTCCAAGTCAAAACATGACTTGGCCATTACTCTCCCTTCTTCCATGTAAGCTCTTGAATGTAAGCATTATCTGTCCATCTTGGATGTATGCTCCTTAGAGTTAGGAACTGTCTTCACTTTAGTTTGTGTATTTAGAACTTAGTACAGTGCCTGACACATAAATGCCCAACAAATTTTTTCATTTATCATTTTGGCTGGAATGTGAGATCCTTTAGAACAGGTACTATTTTACTTTTACCTTTTTCTCTTCACTTTCTAGTGTAGAGCCTAGTTATACATAGTAGTTGTTTAATAATTTCTTATTAATTGTTTCCCTGAAGTTTCTTATCATTTGGAGATGTTTCCCATCTTCTTTTCTATTACAGTTTTAATTATGGTATCTCTAGCATGTTACTTGTTGATCAAGTTTGTGGAGCTAGAGAATGATTATAAGAACAAACTTATTCTGTCATCTTACGTTCTGGTCTTGAGATAAGAAACACAATAAAAAGGCATGAATTAGTGGGGCGGAGACAAGATGGCGGCATAGAAGCAGCAAAGCACCACAGCTCCCACACAAACATGCTAAAAAACTCATAAAATGGGAC
>JAQQSW010000320.1:20260-52315 GCA_028646575.1 Pseudocheirus occidentalis
CTCTTGAAAAAGATCCCCAAAAGAAAACTCCTAGAAATGTTATAACCAGGTTCCAGAATCCCCTGATCAAGGAGAAAATATTACAAGCTGCAAAGAAGAAACAATTTGAATACTGTGGAAACACAATGAGCATAACCCAGGATCTAGCAGCTTCTACATTAAGGGATTGAAGGGCCTGGAATATGATATTTCAGAGATCAAGAAAGCTAGGATTAAAACCAAGAATTACCTACCTAGAAAAATTGAGTATTATATTCCAGGGGAAAATATGTGATGTGGATGACTTTCAAGCATTCTTGCTGAAAAAACAAGAAGTGAAAAAAAAATTTGACATTCAAACCCACGAAGCATGAAAAGGTGAACATGGGAAAGAAATCATAAGGAACTTATCAAAGTTGAACTATTTACATGCCAACATGGAAAAAACAATAATTATAACTTATGAAACTTTTCTCAGTATGAGCATAGGTGAAGGGAATATAAATTTGTGTGATGTGTCTCTATATGTGTATATAATATGTATTCATACACATGTGTCTATATAGGAGGGTTTATATGCCTATGAATACATGTGTGAGTGTGTGTATATATGAGTACAGGTATATATAGACAGAGGGCACAGGGTCATTTGAAAAGGAAGAGATGATATTTAAAAGGTGAAATTGAGAGGTAGGAGAGGAATAGAATGAGAGGAGACAGGGAGAGACAGAATGGGGTTAGTTATCTCATATAGAAAAGGCAAGGGATAACTGTTACAATGGAGGGGAAGAACAGGAAGGCAAAAGGGAATGGGTTAACCTTATTCTCATTGAATTTGGGTTAGGAAGGGAATGACATACACTCTAAATTGGATTTCTTGCCCTATAGGAGAGTAGGGGGGAAGGGGATGAGAATGGGGATGATGGAGCGGAGGGCAGGTTGGGGGGTTATGGTTGTTAGAAGCACACACTTTTGTAAAGGGAAAGGGACAAAGTAGAGAATAGAACATTTGGGGGGGGATAGGATGGAGGGAAATATAGTCAGTCTTTCACAATATGTCTATTGTGGAGAGGTTTTTTGTAACTACATATATACGGCTTGTATTGAATTGCTTGTCTTCCTGGTGGGGTTAGGGCACGAGGGAGGAAGGGAAAGAATTTGGAATTCAAAGTTCTAAAATAAAATGTTTATAACAACAACAACAACAAGTATATAATTATTATTATGTACATGCAACTGGGAAAAGGCACAGGGGTAGGGATATCCATCCTGCCTACTGGAAAGTCAGAGGTATGATGGGGGAGGATATAGGAGAGAGTAGATTGGGAGAGGGGCTATACATTGGGAGTGCTTTTCTGGGGTGGTGGGTAGTGTAAAGATTGGAAGAAAATGTGTAACTCAAAATCTTGTGAAAATGAATGATGTGAACTAAAAATAAGCAAAAATTAATTTAAAAAAATACAAACTTTAGTGACAAGACAGAAGAATACTTTTATTTATTTTTGAGATAGTAGATTGTGTTTAGATATACTTTATACACCATGTAAAGAAGGAATGATCTCTTTGGTAAGGTATACTGACAGATGAAGACAGTGATATCACTGAGGTAAGATAATATTAAAAATTAAGAGCAAAACCAGGAATGGGCCCCGTGTATCACACATGGAGAAGGCAGAACATATACTAAGATTGAAGTGCACTGTGATGTCAAAGTTGATAAGAACGCAAAAAGCCTGCCTTTGCCTGTACATCCATGTTTTCTTAACTTGTATTTCTCTCATTTGAACTTTGAATTAAAGAATTGTTAGTTGCTTAGAAAAATCAGTTAATTAATTTATAATCTTTAATATATACAAATGAGTCTTTTAAAGAACTAAATCCAGAGCTAGAATATACATAAAATAACCAGAGTCTTGTGGCTTTGTCTTATAGATTCATTCCCATATCAGGAATATGCACTGGTTTGTTATTAACAAATTGAGAATCCAGGGGGAAAAATTGTGGAGAGCCAGTTAGCATAAGTATGTAAAAGCTTGATAACGTAGTCACCTCTGCATAAGTGATACCCTAAAGTGATGCTTTTCTGACACTTCCAGGTATTTCTAATTATTCATTTTAGTTGATTTAGGCAGTATTGTAAGTAGTATGGTAGAGGAGTAGTATATAGCATATTTGGAGTCAGGAAGCCTGTGTTCCAATTCTGATTTTTACAAACTTGGTAAATGATCTTGGTCATTTATCTTCTTTGTGCCTCAGTTCTCTTATCTTTAAAATAAAAGGTTCAAAGTGGTTTCTAATGTATTATTTAGCTCTAGAATGTCCATTTTATCATTCTAATTTTAAAAAATAAATGTTATGTATATTACGAAATCTTGTTAGAAAATTGGCAGAGAATGTGGAATGTTACAAAATGAAATTAAAATTTTTTTTTATCCAGTTGAATGAGGCAAAATACACCATAAGTGGAAATGACTGGAGGTTGTATAGAAAAATGTTGGTAATCACTTATGTAATGAAATCATTAAACTGAAGGAAAGGGTTCTCCATTCATGTTATCCACTTTTATGCTAAGTGGCTCCATTGCCTTCATTGTTGAAATGGGAAGAATAGTGTATCATAGATCATCAATTACCATCTACTTTCACCTTCACTTAAAAAAAATTAGAAATAATGAGGAAAATGACACTGTTTTTCTACAACTAATGAAGTAATAATTATATGAGGATGAACAACCATAACAACAGCAAATGAATTACTAACATATATCCTGAATATAATAGGAGTTTAATAAATATTTATTGGGTAGAAGTGAATACAGGTTCAAAATTTGGTCACAAGATTTGTTCATAAAAATCCCATGATTATTTTTGGTTGAATATGCTGAATCATTAAGTCATGCAAAAACAAAAATATAAATATTTTTATATTGTAAGATTTGATAAGATGGAATTACCATGAGTCATCAATCTTTTGAAGACTGAAAAGGAACATAAATTACTTTCATTGTGAAATAATACCTTGCTAATATAATTTTGAATAACTGTAAGTCTTTTTCATTGAATGCCTTGTTACATTTATTCTGGTAAACATTTCCATTACAATATATCTTTTCTGGAGATATATTAAGTTTAGATGATTCTGGGTCTCCTTATTAAAACTACATTAAGTCAAGAAAGTATCACAGTGATAATGTTGCTCAATTGTCTAAGAACATTAAGAAGCTCAGTCTGGATCTCTTGTAACCATAAAAGGCAATGTATCATGCTTTCCTGTTTTGCATGAACTAAAGGGGAGTAAAAAATACCGAAAGAATTTTTATTGCATAGAAATATTTCCTTTCTAGCAGTTTGTCAAGCAATAATGTCCCTCAAAAAACAACCTTCATTTAAGTGGGGGAGGGACAGGAGAGGGATAGGGAAGGGGAGGGATAGGGAAGCAAAGAGAAATAGAGCTATATGGTAAAACACACCCAAGCTTCTTCAAGTATTCTGATTCATGAGCATCTTATGGTTTGTTTTCTTTTAACAATATGTGAGTAAAGTGAGTAAGCTTTATGACAACATGTGGAAAAACTTAATCTTTGTTGGAAAATCACCCATTATAAACTTAGTGGTGCTTTTTGTGTATGCTGGAGGTGAGGAGATAACAGCTTGGGGTTCTTCTGTTTCTAGTTGCAGTCCACAGGCACAAAGGTATGTAATCCATATTACATATGTAATCCATTTGGATGTGTCCAAATTAAAATGAAATGAATAACAATTATCCAAATTTGATAATGAAATAAAAATTTCCAGATTAAAAAAATCCATAATTAGCAAGATCTCAGAGAATTTCAGTGTATACTAGTTTATATAGTTCATGTTATGCTCAGATTTACTAGTGCTGCTTTTATTACCTTACTACTGTTACCCTGAGAACTAGTCTAAAGTATGCAGACCTGCTCAAAGCAAATTCCACTTGCCTCACAAACACAAACGGCTATAAGGACCTTACCAGACCAGACTAGAAAGGAGTCTTACAGTTTATCCAATTTATTTTTGTCTCATTATCTTTTAATAAACCAAACCTGATTTGTTTCTGCATATGCCATAAGCTAATGGGTTTGGCTATTCGAAAGACATAGTACATATTTCATCAAAAAATGTCATTTGAAAAATGTTTGCCACCCAGCATGCTTATTGAACAGCAAGATTATTTTTTAGCAGGGATTTGAATAATGTTAAGCTGTGTGGAGGTGACATAGTGACATTTTTTCCCCCAGTGGAAGTGATCAAGTGTCTATAAGGGCTTTAAATCAAGATAGAAGTCTAAAACCATGTAACCAGATCATGACAAGTGTGCCAGAGAAAGATGACTATATGCTTCACTGTCTCAGTGCTTAGCAGGGTAGAGAGCATTTACCATATAGTACACTAAAGTTTTCTCTTCCAGATCAAATATAAAAGTAGCCATGTTTGTAACCTCCTTATTATTCTTGACTTCTCACTACCTCCACATATCCAGGCAGTGACTAGGTCTTGACATTTCCTACAACCTCCATCATGGCTCAGGCCCAAATCACCTCTTGCCTGGTCTTTTGAAATAGCTTCCCTATTGGCCTTCCTCCCTAAAGCCTGTTCCCACTCCAATCCATCTTCTTCACCACTGCCAAAACTATTTCCCTAAAGTGCAAGTCAGATCACACACACAGTAAAATTTGAGGGACTGCCTCTTGGATAAGGTACAAACTCCTCTTCAAGTCATTTCAATTTCTTAAAAATCTCTTCCCTCCCTCCATCCTTTTGTTAGTTCTCTCATTTGACATTTGACATTCTGACCCAGAATTAGTTGCTTTGTAATAGAGACATGTCCACCATTCCTGGAATACTTATTCTCTCCCATTTGACCTCTTAGCATACCCAGGTTCCTTCAAGGCTCAGCTGAAGCAGTATATTCTTCACAAGCCAGTTATCCACAGCTCCTAGTGTCTTGTATGCACTTAGTATAAAGCTTTTATGTGCCTATTTATACACATGCTTTATTCCCTATTAGAAAGTAAGCTCTTGGGGCGGCTAGGTGGCACAATGAATAGAGCACTGGCCCTGGAGTCAGGAGGACCTGAGTTCAAATCCGGCCTCAGACACTTAACTAGCCGTGTGACCTTGGGCAAGTCACTTAACCCCAACTGCCCTCCAAAAAGCAAAAAAAAAAAAGAAAGAAAGAAAGAAAGAAAGTAAGCTCTTTCAGAGCAAAGACTTGACTTTTTTTGGGGGGAAAAATTCCCTATTGTTTAGCACAGTGCTGGGTACATAATTGCTTAGGAATGCTCTATGATTTATTAATTGATTAATGTGGTCACAGTAGACAGAGTACTGTAGTTACTTCTGAAAGAAATATAAAGAAATACATCTTTGTCTAGGATTTGTGATAGATACATAGAGCATTTCTTCTTTTTTTATCTTTTTGGAGAGGGAAGGCAGATCATTTGGGGTCAAGTGACTTGCCTAAGGTCACACAATAAGTATTAAGTGTCTGAGGCCGCATTTGAACTCCAGTCCTCCTGACTCTAGGGCCAGTACTCTGCTCACTGCGCCACTTGGTTGCCCCCATAAAGCATTTCTCAAGCATATATTTGTACAAAACACTGTGCTAAACACTGGGAGGTACAAATACATGCAAACACTTTGATGTAGGTGTCACTGTCTGAAGGTGCTTACATTCTAATGAGGGAAATCCACATATAAAGGAGAACTAGAAGGGGAATTGATAGAAGAAAGGGGAAAAGGCTGCTTATGAGGAGGTAGGAAGATCCAAAGAATGAGCTGAGCTGGAAGTGGTGAGCTTCGCCAGCGTCTCTCATGAAATGGTTGTCAAGGTGAAATACTCAAGCAGTCAAGCGAGGAAGCCTCTTGTGGGAGTATTTCCTCGGAAGTAAAGCTATTGGATAGAATGTAAATTTTATAGAGTAAGTTGAACCACTTTTTTTCTTTTTCATTTAAAATGTACTATTTCTATCATACAAATAATGGAAAAGTAATATGCAGAGTAATAATTTAAGTTATTTTTACCATCGTACTGCCTTGAAGTTCTCAGTTGAATATTGAGGTCAGAATCCAGATTGTAGAGAATTTTGAAGAGAGGAAGAAGAGAAGTGAAGAACTTTGTTTAGGTGATTCTCAAGGAATTTAGTGAGCTTTGAATGCTAAACATGATTTTATATTTCATCCTGGAGGTGATAAGGAGTCACTGGAGTCAGTTGGGTAGAAAGATGACATGGTTGAATCTGTTAGGAAACATCACTGTGGCAGTGGAATGGCGGATAGATTGGAATAGGGAGAAACTTGTGATGGTCTCACTAACCAGCGAGCTGTTGTAATGGTTGTGGTGTGAGAAAATGAGGCCTGAATGAGGGTGGTGGTAGTGTCAGAGGACAGAAGGGGGTATATTCAAGAGATATTGAAAAAGCAAAATTGACAGGTATTGGCAACATATTGCCTGTGTGTGTGTGTGTGTGTGTGTGTGTGTGTGTGTGTGTGTAAGAGAGAGAGAGAGAGAGAGAATGATAATTAGAAGGTGAGGATGACACCTGTGTTCTAAATCTAGGGGACTGGGAGGATGGTGGTATCTTCATCACTGATAGTGTAATTGGTGCGTGTGGGGATTTTTGGGAAAGATAAATGAGTATTGCTTGGGACATATTGAGTTTGAGTTGTCTACGTGACATCTAGTTGGAGGTGTTTGAAAGACAATTGGATATGCTAGACTTGGAGGTCAACAGAGAAGCTAGGACTGGATAAACAGATTTGAGAATCATCATCATAGATATAATAATTGAATCCATAGGAGCTGAGAAAACCACCAAGCGAAGGAGTATTTAGGGAGAAGAAAAGAGGGCGCAGGACAGAGCCTTGAATGATAGTGAAGGCAGTCTGCTAGAGAAATTGGAGGTGAATTGGACCAAGGTTGCATGTTCAGAATTGATTGTGAATTAATACAAGAAGATAATACTTCAATACTTTAGTGAATGGGAGATAGCCTCTATTAAGGTGAATATCAAACTTGACTAGTTGAAAACAGAAATATTTTAGCTTTTATTTTAGTGACAGTAAATCTAAAAGTTCACTGAAATATGAAGTCCTACAGCATATGTTTCTTTCTGGAGCTTGCCTTTAAAAGCAATTTCTAGATTCTATTTTCATAGTAGTGAACTTCATAATCTCATCAGAAAGTAATTTTTGGGAAAAATCATGTTAACTTGGTTTCAAGGAAGCTAAAATGTGCATTTATGATTAGGCATAAAAGATTTATATGCCAGTGTTTAATATTTTGCTTCATTGTTGTTTAGTTGCTTTTCAGTTGTGTTTGACTCTTTGTGACTCCATTTGGGATTTTCTTGGCAAAGATACTGGAGTGGTTTGCCATTTCCTTCTCCAGCTCATTTTACAGATGAGGAAACTGAGGCAAGCAGGGTGAAGTGAAATTCCCAAGGTTACACAGTTATAGTAAGTGTCTGAGGCCAGATTTGAACTCATGAAGATGAATCTTCCTAACTCTAGGCCTAGCACTCTATCCACTGTGCCACCTAGCTGCCTAATATATTGCTTTTCTTCAGTATTAATTATCTCAATGAAGAAAAAGATTATAATTATTGTATGTGTCCAAAAAACCTTTCAGTCAGTCATGACACAAAGTATGCTACTTGTATATCATATCAGTAATTTTGTGGTGGCCTATGAAAATCAGGAAAAAACCTAGAACAATGTTATAGGCTTTTTTGTAGCATAAATTACTTCTCATTACCTTACAAAATTATGTGCCAAGTACCTTTGTTATGTGGCAATTTAATATTTTGGCATAGACTATAAATTGACTTATCCTAGAAGATTATTATGCTCTTAGAGTATTGCAAATAACAATCTATTTTCAGCTGTGTAGTTTCCTTAAACCCATCTGCACTTGAAAATGTAATTAATCTGACATTTATAAAGGTTTCATTGAATTACATACTTATGTTATGTAGGAATATATATACATACATAAGCATATACACACAAAATTTTAACTCTAGGGTTTAGGGAAGCAAACTTAATGGAAGTAAGGGTTCAGAGCACATCTTTCCATATATATAAACTAGCTTTTGTACATAGACTACTTCATCTGCAGATTTGATACCTGAATTCTGCCTGAGTGCAACTGAAAGCTTGTCAGGCTTTTTAAACAGTGAAACATTAATGCAATAGTACCAGTCTTTTGAGTTTACAAAGCAGTCTCACTTATCTTTTACCTTATAAATATTTTTAAAAATAATTTAATTTCTTTATTACAATGGCTTTATTAAAGTTCCACGTCTACATAAGTATTTTCTTTCTTTAATTTACAGATTAGCAAACCATTTTGGAGCTTTACGTATGTATAATTGTTTAAAATATTTTCATCAAATTAATATATTTTCCAAGCCTTTTTGTTATTTAAAAGTGTAACTTTTCTAGAATACTTTAGGTGTGTTTGAAGGCAAGGGAATTTATTAATTTCCTTCTAACCACTTTTGCCTCCTTCTGACTTTATAATTTTGTAATTTGATTTCTGTAAAAATTCATCCTATACAAAATATAGTTAATGATATGAAAGAACTGTATTTCCCCCAGTTATTCCTTCTTTTGCTTTTCATGGGTCTTTAGAAAATATTTTTAGACTTTAGATATGAATCTGCAGGGTCAGTTGAGGCCAACAATCATAAAGGAACACTACCTTTGGTTAATTCATCAGCTGTTGACCCAACTCTAGGTCTTTCAAAGGTATCCAGAAAAGTAGATACATGTGAAATAGCCCTTTTTGCCTTGGGGACTCAAGATCACTTCCCATAGGCCAGAGCTCAAGATGCTGAGGCACGAAGAAACAAAAGTTTTTTTTATCCGTATCAACACATTTTACTTATATATTAATCTGTGTAATCATCATTATCTGACATTTATATTTTTAAAATTTTCAAAGTAATTTATACGCATTATCTCATTTTAGTCCCACGGCAACTCTATGAGATAAGTTCTACAGCTATTGTGAGCTACACAGGAGATAAAACTCTTATTTTTTGGGAGAGTAAAGTTAGTCTCTTGGAGGTTAAATGATTTGCCCATGGGCACATAGTTATCTAAGCTAGTAAGTATCAAAGGTGGGATTTAAAATTCCTTTATTTGACTTCAACTCTAGCACACTATCTATTATGCCCAGATGCTTTAAAGTAAAATTGTCTAAGTCAGGTGTTTTTAACCTGATTTCCATGGACCTCCCTCCATGAGGTTCAAGGATAGATTCCAGAGAGCCTGTAAACTTGGATAAGGGAAATACTTAACATCTTTGTGTTTTCTAACCTCTAACTTAAATTTAGCATGTCCTTCCATTATTTAAAAACAATCTTCTGAGAAGAGGTCCATAGATTTCACCATATTGCCAAAGGAGTCTATGACACATAAAATAGTTGAGAACCCTTGTTTTAAGTACTTTTACATCTTGAAAGTATAACTGCAATGCCAACCATGGTGGAGAGTCTTGCTTTGACTATTGTCTTGTCCTGACTTTAGTGCTTGCTATGGCCCTTCTGCTTTTTGGAGCATTGATATGCCATACATTGTGCTCTCCTTTCTTCTGAGTTCATCACCTCTCTCTCTGTGCCGCCTTCCTTGTCCGTACAAAGGAGGGGGAATTCAGGCTTCTCTTTGACTTATATTGAGATTTGGTAGTCTCATAATATTATTTCTAAATCTCATTTAAAGTTAAGTCCCAATCTCCCACATTATAAATTGTCCATGAGAATATTTCCCTCTTAAGTAAATTTTCCTCCTGATGCTCTGTTATTTATGCTCCAGGGTGACTTTCTTCTTGTTGTCAATTAGTTGTTTTTCGGTTGTGTCTGGCTCTTCATGATGTCATTTGGGATTTTCTTGGCACAGATACTGGTGTGTTTTGCTTTTCTTTCTCTGGCTCATTTTACAGGTGAATAACTTGAGGCAAACAGGGTTAAGTGACTTGCCCAGGGTCACACAGCTATTAAGGGACTTAGGCTAAATTTGAACTCAGGAAGATGAGTCTTCCTGACTCCATGCCCAGCACGCCCTCTATCGTATGTACCACCTAGCTGCTGTCATATTGCACACTTAACATTACTACTCTGATAATTTGTGTTTGTGCTGTATAATTTCAGTAATTTAAGTAATTAAATGTCAAATATTACCTCAAAATAAAATTATTTGAAGATTATCAACACTATGTTTCCTCTTGTTAGTATAGCTAAGAATTGAATGTATGTATAAGTTAAGGACTTACTGATGGCTGTCCACAAGTGGAATGGGTGAACATCTGCTTTTTATGCAGAACCTATTCTCTGGCCTATCTCTCCTGATCATCTGCTGACTTGTGGACTGAAACATGTGACAGATAGAATCATAGAATCCTCATGTTGGAAAAAATCACTCATTTCTTCTTGTCTGACTCTTTACCTGAAACATGAATGAATCAACAATCTATCATCAGATATTAAATATGCATTTACTATGCATCAGGAAATATATGTAGAGAGTGGGATACAAGTGTAAAGAATGAATTCCTCCTATGGTGGAGGTTCTATTTGAATGTCTATAATGTTGAAAAACTCATTACTTTCTAGGACAGCTCTTTCCAATTTTTAGGAAGGTCTTTATTTTGAGTAAAAATCTTCTTTCAAACTTCCATCAATTAATCTTAGTTCTGGCTTCCACGGCCAAATAGAATAAATCTAATTCCTCTTCAGAAGATTGAAAATGTTTGCTTTCTTCGGATATTTGACATTCCTCTCCTCCTGAGGCATAATGTTGACGACCCTCACCCATGTCTCTTATCTCCTTCTAGACTGGTTCTGAATTCTGGCCCCCAGAATTGCACACAGTACTCTGGATTGGGATTTACGCTGCCTGAGTCCCATTAGTTATCTCAGTTGCTGCATTACACTGTTTGATCACGCTCACGTGAAGGTTGCAATCTGCTGAATTTCCAGGGTTGTTTATTTTACCTAAATTCCTTCCCAGCCTTGATTTCCCTGTCCTATGCATAAATGATTGCTTTTGTGAAACTGAAGGGCTCAAGACTTCACATTTGTCCTTTAAAATTCCACATTTTAGATTTATCTTTTCAGTTCCAATTCATCCTAGTCATTTTGGAAATATTGTTGTTATCTAACATTAGTGTTACCACCCATCTTAATATCATCTACATGGAAAAATATATATGCAGTTGTATGACACACATAGAGAAACATACATATCCATGCATGTATATACCGTGAATGCATGAAAACAGAGACCAACAGACCCCAAAATATCAGTAATGAGTGTCCTCAGAGACCATCCACTCCAGAGATTCAGTCAGTCAGTCAGTAAGCATTCATTAAGCTACTAGGTATCAGGCTGGAAATAAGTGCTGGGAATACAAAAAAGAGGTAAAAGACAGTCCCTGATCTGAGGAACTTACAGTCTAATAGGAGATTCTTAACCTGGGGTCTGTGAATATATTTTAAAATATTTTGATAACCATATTTCATTGTGATTTATTTCCTTTATAAACCGATGTATTTTATTCTACATATTTAAAAGCATTATGCTGAGAAGGAATCCATAAGTTTCTCTACACTGCCAAAAGGTCCATAATTTAAAAAGATTAAGAACCTCTCATCTAGTTCAACTAATACCTGAACAAGCCAACAGTTTCCTTTCACCTGTTTTTTCCTCTGTCTATACTAATTAACCATAGGCTTCATAAGGGAAAATTTTCCCTAGTCCCAATTCCTGCTCTCTTATCTATCCCTATCTTCCTCAACTCTGTATTATCTGTATCCCAATCCAACCCTGTTCACTGCCTCCACTATGCCCACTGGAATCACATTCCATAGTGAACAAATTTCCCATCATCCTGGATCTCTTTCTCTCACACTCCTTTTATTTACTAGACCTCACTGGGACTCGGACCCACTGTGACAACACTTTATCTCTGATTTTCTTCTTTATTACCAGCTACACCTTAGTCACACTCTTTGACACACTTGTCTGTGAGAAGGGCTTGCAGTACTACTTGTTCCAGTAGCTCTAGCTCATTGACCCTTCCAGACTCTCCATAACTTGGCAATCTCTCCATTTTAGATGTTCATAGTTGCAAACTTTTCCACTCAATCCAGATTTTGGTGGTTGTTTTATATTGGTCCCCAGATCACTTTCTTTTTTCTTCTTTTTTTTGGGGTGGGGGGAAGTTTCTGCATCTAACTCAATGACTTCCTGATACCCCCTTATACTAGAAAACTTAAAAATCCATGCTGATGTACCTTCAAACTCCTTAGCTTCCCAATTTCTCAGTCTCTTTCAATGTCAGAACTTACTCCCTTACTGCATATCAGTCACGTTAAGATACTCACATAATAGCTTTCACAATTACCCAGAAATATTTTTCGTTAAAAACTATGAAATTCCTCTATCTGACCATAACCTCTTATTCTCTCTCTTCCTATGCCTGATCCAATTACATTCTTTTTCCTCACTGGGACTTTCAATCCTTCCATTCTTCAGTATCTTTTACCACGGTTCTAATTTCATTCTCTTCCGTCTCTAATATTAACCAGCAGTTAACCAATTCAGCTCTGCATAGATCTTTACTCTTGAATCTCTTGCCCCTTTGGCCTCTACCTTCTTTCTCTCTTCTTCAACTGAGGATGTTGTCCTCTACTTTACTAACAAAATTGAGATAGTTCTTTGTGAAGTCCCTTTTCTTCCCTTTATATCAAAACATCTTAACATCATCTCCCTCCTTCTCTTCCTTTCCACCAGTCTTGGAGAATGTAGTGGCTCTTCTTGCCACTATATGGCCCTTATGTTCCATGTTCTACACTCTTTTCTAGCAGACTGCAACCCAATGTGTCTTACCCTCCCCATTCATTATTTCCCCAAGGTCTTTAAATATGCCTAAGTATTCTCAATTCTTATAAAACAAGCTAGTACCTACCATCTTCCCATGTTGTCATTCTTTATCCCTCTTCCCTTTCTCAGTCAGACTCCCTTAAAAAAAAAAAAACCAAAAGCTGTCTGTACTCACTGCCAGCAGTTTCTTTCCTTTCACATACTCTTCAATCCTTTGCAGTCTGACTTTGGACATCATCACTTGATGAAAATTGCTTTTTTTATAGCCACCAAAGATCACTTAATTGTCAAATTCAGTAGTCTTTTTTCCATCATTATATTTTTCAACCTCTCTGCTGCACTTGACTCTGTTGACCACCCCATTTTTCCTGGATATTCTCTCCTATGGATTTTCTCATGGCATCTCCTCGTTCTCCAACCTATCTAGTGTAGTTCTGCTCAGTCTTCTTTGCTAGTTCATCATGCAGATCACAGTCCTTAGCTGGATGTTCACCCCTGTTTCTGCCTGAGACTCCCTGCCTTTTTTCTCTTTACACTTTCTTCATGTGACCTCATCAGTTCCCGTGGTTTAATTATCATTTCCATGCTGAGTCCCAGATCTCTGTTCGTATCCTTAATCTCTCCCCTGAGCTCCAATCCTACATCAGCAGTTGCTTATTGCAACTGCTCAAACTGGAGGTCTTGGAAAAATCTCAAATTCATTATGTCCCAAACAGTATTCATTATCTCTCCTTTGCCCCCATACCCACCTCTCTTCTAAACATCTCTGTTTCTTTCAAATGAATCATAATTCTTCTAATTTTTCAGATGAGTAACATTGATTTTATCTTCATTTCTTTTATATATCCAATCAGCTGAAAAGTTTTATGTTTTCTGCTCCCACAATGAGGCAGCTAGATGGTGTAATGGATAGAGTGTGGCTACTGAAGTCAGGAAGACTCATCTTCCTGAGTTTATGTCCAGCCTCAGATACTTCCTAGCTGTGCAACTATAGGCAAGTCACTTAATTCTGTTTGCCTCAGTTTCTCATCTGTAAAATAGGCTGGAGAAGGAAATGCCAAACCAATCTATCTTTGCCAAGAAAACCCCAAATGGGGTCATGAAGAATTGGACACAACTGAAAAGACTGAACAACTCTCACGGTGTTTCTTATTTTTGACTCCTCTATTCACAGAGGTACTGTCTTCATTTAGGCCCTCATCACTTTTTGCCTCGAGTGTTGCAGTAGTGTTTTAATTTGTCTCTCCTTTAATTATCTCCCCATTTTAGTTTGCCTTACACATTGTAACCAGCATGATTTTCCTTAAGCTCAGCCCTACTCAATCAATGTCAGTGGTTACCTATTGCCTCTAGGGGGAAAATTTTATGTGTGTGTGTGTGTGTGTGTGTGTGTGTGTGTGTGTGTATGTATGTATGTATGTATGTATGCATGCATGTATAATTCCTTTGTTTAGCTTTTAAACTCCTTTACAACCTTGCTCCAACCTATCTTACCTTCCTCATTGCAGATTTTTCTTACTACCATATGTTTTGATTTAGCCAAACTGGTCTTCTCTCTATTCCTCACAAATGAAACTCCATCTTCTGTCTCTACACTGGCTTTCCTCCATGCCTGGAATGTACTTCCTCTTGACATCTGCTTCACAGAATCCCTCTCTTCCTTCAAATTATAACTCAAGCAACACCTTCTATGTAAAGACTTTCTCAATTCCCTCAACTGCTAGTGCTTTCCCTCTCAAATGATCTTGTATTTAACTATTTTATATTTGTTCTGTATATATTTATATGAGTCCTTGGAGTCTTCTTATTAAAATGAATGCTCCTTGTAAGTTGAGCTTGTTTCATTTATTATATTTCTTTCCTCAGGCCTAGTATACTTAATAAATGCTTATTATTTGATCAAATTGAAACTGCACAGCTTATTAAAATATATCCATCTTTAACTCTGGACAACATTTTCAAATTTAATTAATGATTTTTTTTTCTAATTTTGAAATTAGTTTCAGCCAAATGGCCTAAAATTTGCTGTTCATTGATATTTAGGTGATCAGAGGAAGAATTCTGACAAAGTATATTTGAATGACTATAATTTCAGTGGTGGGATTATTTCCTCCATTTGTGAGCATGGTAACTATCGTTGATTGATTTTTATTCTTGTGCCACAGGCCTTTCTATAGATCACATACTATTATATGGATATTAATGAGGACAATAGCTATCTGTCATCTTACACTTGATAGATGACCTCATTTTTTTTTCTAGTAATACAGCTCTTTGATCTATAATTTTGAATTGGTAATATATTGTAGCCTATCATGGGATTCATCACTATTTTTTGGTGATTAGAGATTGTAACTCTTTTGAGCCATAGTATTTCATTACTCTCTTCTGGACCCACTTTATTACCCATTTATATTATCTGTGCAACCTTAAATAGCCATAAATAACCATAAAATATGACTCTAAACAAATTTTATGGCTCCAAAACTCACAAAAATACAGAAAATACTTCTCTTTCTGAAGCCAGCTTTGCAGGTGGGGCTCATCGCAGCAAGCTGGGAGCCAAAACCAGCCCAGCCTGAAACCGTGGCCTGGCCCCAGCGTGGTCAGGAGGAGCCACAGCTGGAGTCTTCAGGAGAGCAGATTGGTGGCACCTGTGGCAATTTCCAGATTTATCAAGCCAGGAGAAATAAGGATGAAGAGAAAGGTCAGTGGGATTCAGTTAAATTTGGGGGAGAAAAACGGTCTGGCCAAACTGCCCCCAGAGTAGGGAAGCAGCAGAAGTGGCACAAGCGGCAGCCACCTCCACCAGGCTGCGGGCTGCTTCAGAGATCCTGGCCTGCACACTGCAGGGAGGCCAAGCAATTGATCAGAGACCAAGTGCTCTTGCATTGAGCAGCCTGGATCCAGATCGTGGTGGTGGTGGTCCTGGGGTGCGTTTTCAGCAAGCCAAAGCTGGTGGGGGCTGCAGCACCCCCTAATAGCTCTGGCAGCTGTGAAAGCCCCAGCAATTTGGGACAGAGCATTCCCCCCTGGAAGAAGAGTTCCACAGAGCTAAAAAAATCAAGCAATTAATTGACTGGCTAATATGAGTAGGAAAAAGGTAGCAAAGTAAGAACAGTAATCTAACTCTAGAATCCTTTTTTGGGGGACAAAATGGATCAAAGCATGGAGTGGGAGGAAGACATCACAGTCAGAACTCCTGTACCAAAAGCTCCCAAGAAAAATATGAATTGTTCACAAGCCATAGAGGAGCTTAAGAAGGATTTTGAAAACCAAATAATAGAATGGGAGGAAAAATTAGGAAGAGAAATGAGAATGATGTAGGAAAATCATGAAAAGAGAGTCAACAACCTGACTGAAGAAAATATCACCTTAAAGAACAAATTAACTCAAATGGCAAAAGCAGCCCAAAAAAGCCAATAAGGAGAAGAATGCCTTAAAAAGTTGAATTTGCCAGATGGAAAAAGAATCTCAAAAGCATTCTGAAGAGAATAATTCCTTCAGAATTAGAGTGGAGTAAATGGAAGCTAATGACTTTATGAGAAATCAAGATACTATTAAGCCATGACAGAAAAAGAACCTAGAAAGCATCCTTCAAGAAATTGTCAAGGAAAATTGCCAGGATAATTTAGAATTAGAGGGTAAAATGGAACTTGAAAGAATTTACTGATCACCTCTTGAAAAAGATCCCCAAAAGAAAATTCCTAGAAATGTTACAGCAGGTTCCAGAATCCCCAGATCAAGGAGAAAATATTACAGGCTGCCATGTTGGAGGAGAAAATATGGTCATTCAGTGAGGTGGAGGACTTTCAAGCATTCCTGCTGAAAAAACCAGAACTGAACAGAAAATTTGACATTCAAACACAAGAAGCATGAGAAGGTCAATATAGAAAAGAAATCATAAGTGGAAGTATTTACATGTCAGTATGGAAAAACGATAATAGTAACTTATGAAAGTTTTCTTAGTTTGAAGATAGGTGAAAGGAATACAAATTTTATATATATATATATTTATATATATACACACACATATATGTATACACACATATTTATATATACACACACATATATATGTATAGCTACACATATGTCTATATAGGAGATTATATATGCATATGCATACATATCTGAGTGTGTGTATATATGGACATAGAGGGTACAGTATCAATTGAAGAAGAAGGGATGCTACTTTAAAAGATGAAATTCTGAGGCAGGAGAGAGCTAGAATGAGAGGAGACAGGGAGAGACAAAATGGGGCTAATCATCCCATATAGAAGAGACAAGGGATAACTGTTACAACTTTATTTTAATTTACTCTCATTGAATTTGGCTTAGGGAAGGAATGACATAAACTTTAAACTGGGTATCTTACCACACTGGAGAGTAGGGGGGATGGGGATGAGAGGCGGGATGGGGTGGAGTCAGGGGGAAGGTTGCTGGAAGCACACACTTCAGTAAAGGGACAGGGACAGGGTAGAGAATAGAACAAGGGGGTGCGGAATAGGAAGGAGGGACATACAATCAGTCTCTCACAATATGTCCACTGTGGAGATGTCCTGTGTAATTACACATGTACAGCCTGTATTGAATTGCTTGTCCTTCTGGTGGGGGGGAGGTTGATGAGGGAGGAACCAAAAGAATCTAGAATTTAAAGTTCTACAATCAAATGTTAAAAAATATTATGTGTGTATCTGTGTATCTATCTATATTTATTATTATTATTATTAACTACATGCAACTGGAAATTAAGGTATACAGGCACTGGGGTAGGGAGACCCACTCTGCTGTACCAGAAAGTTAGAGGGGTGTTGGAGGAGGACATAAAAGAGAGCAGATTGGGGGAGGGGCCTTACAGTGGGATTGCACTTTTGGGGTTGTGGGTAGGGGAAAGACAGGGAGAAGATTTGTAACTCAAAATCTGATGGAAATGAATGATGTAAACAAGAAAATAAATAAAATATTTAATTATTAAAAAAGAGGGGCGTGATGGGGGAGAATAAGAGAGAATAGATTGGGAGAAGGGATATTCAGTAGGCTTGGCTTGTTATTTTGGGGTGGAGAAAGGGGAAAAAGCAGGAGAAAAAATCGTAACTCAAAATTTTGTGGAAATGTATATTGAAAACTAAAAACAAAAATTCTTTTAAAAAGAGAAAAAAAATTGTATTTCGTTTTGACATTTATAGAAGCCGTCTTATTGGAAGAGAGTTGTAAAAGTGCCATTTTGCTCTATAGAACTACTTTTTATATTTAAAACAAAACACCCATTAATATTCTCTGCATGTTTTAATCAGTTATGTTTAAAAATATGGTCTGCTATAGAATATTATTTATGAAAGCCTACCTGTTCCTTTGTCATACTTTCATTAAGGATATACTTGTTACAAGTCCAGGTTATTTTCATATTTTATGGAGATTGGAAATTAGGCATATGAATTCATCATTATTGATATTATGTTATTTATTTTTGTTCATAGGGATTTTTTTTTGCTATTGCAGTTTAGCTTAAAATTTTCTAAAGTAGTGTTGTAGAACCCATCTGCTACAGGAAGCCTTCCCTAGCCACTCTTAATTCTTAATGTTTTCTCTATCTATCATATTCTAATTAGTATTGTATTTCTGTGTGTCTTATCTCATCATTCTCTTTCTAAATTTTAAGTTCCTTGAGGGCAGAGACCATACCTTATTTCTCTTTATGTTGTCCTTCAGTGCCTAGCAAAGTGCTTTGTTAATAGTTAAATGAATTGACACATGAAAAGAATAAATTAGTGAATTAATGAATGGTTCAGTTCAGCTAGATAAACATTTATTAAGCACCTACTTTGTGCTAAGGGATGGACATACAAAAATAGGCAAAAGACTGTCCCCTGCCCTCCAGGAGCTTACAATCCAATGTGGCAGACAATATTAAAATAAATATATACAAATCAATATACAGGGTAATGTAGGAAATAATTAACTGAGGGAAGGCACTGGAATTGAGTGGTTAGGGAAGGCTTCCCATAGCAGATGGGTTCTGTGACACTGCTTTAGAAATATATGGATTATGGAATTACCATTCTTTTTGTATCTGTACATCATGTGGAAATATGTATTATAATGGATTCATACATTTTTAGCAGAGGAATGAACTTTTGAAATCATCCAGTTTGACCTTCTCATGGATGATGATTCAATGGATGATGAAACTGAAATCTAGAGAGAGGAAGTCACTTGTCCAAGGTCACATGTCTAGTTAGTTGCAGAATTAAAATTTGAATTTGGGTTTCTTGACTCTTTGTCTAGTGTTCCTCACAACAGGAAATTAAAGGATGATAAATTGGTTGAAAATAAAGGAGGAATTGGCAAGTTTGAGAATAGTGACTGATTTATAGGTATATTCTAACTGTTAACTGGTTTTGAAAAATCACATTATTTGGGGAAATTATGTTATATAGAATAGTCATGAAAACAATACTATAAATGGAGAACTGGCTAAACAACTTTGCAATGACGTTATGGTGGGGTTTGGCCATAATCTATTGACTAAATGTTACCACAAAATAAGATGGGTCAGGGTAGTTGAGTTTCCGCTGTGAGGAATTGGGTTTACCCTCACAGCTCTGCTACGTAGTACCTATGCTGCACTTCATTTAAACTTTCAAAGCCTCTGTAAGGAGTCCTCTAGCTCCAAATCAAGTGATGCCATAGAGCCTTCTTGGGAGTCTGCCTGCAAGAAACTTAAGTTGAATATAGTATGGGTATGAGAGGCAGCTTAGCTTAGAAGATAGGGGCCAGCATAGGACACAGGAAGACTTGGGATGAAGTCCTGCCTCTGACATATTCTGATTCTCTGACCTCAGGCTGCTCAGATGTCAAAATGATTCTCCTGAAACTCAGGTCTGACACTGTTAGCCCTCTATTGATTAAATACCAGAGTATCCTTGTTATACCCCCAGGATCAAATAGAAAGGTTTCTTTTTAGTGTTTAAAGCCCTTTTCAACCTCCTCCATTTCTACCATTCTAGTCTTCTTGTGCCTTGCTTTATTCTATTAACTCTATGATTCAGCTACACTCGCTTTTCTTCACATCTAAAGACCCATCTCCTAAATCCATGCTTTGTACTGGCTCTTCCCTATGCCTGGAATACCTTCCCTCTTCACCTCTCTCTGTCTGTTAGCTTCCCTGGCTTCCTTCAGAACTCATTCTCAAATTCCATTTTCTGTAACCGTGCTTTCCACTCCCCTTGCTGCTAAGGTGATCTATCTATTCTGTGTATAACTAGTATATGCCCTTTTTTCATATCCACAGTACTTAATATGGTGCCTGCATCATAGTAAATGCTTAATAAATTTTTGTTAATCGACTGATTTCGCTTCTCAATGTCCAAAGCCATTTTCAAAGTCTTTAAGTTATAAGGAATTTTCAGTGTTAAATAGAGGGAGTTCCTTGTACTGATTAAATCACAGGTACAGACTCCCTTCTCCATCCTACCCTAAACTCCATAATGAATGGGTAAGAATCACATAAAGGATATTAGTAAGCTAAGGAAAAGGAGTAGTTGAAAGCAATAATATTGTCTGCCAGCATGAAAATATTAACACGAAGAATAAAACCCTGTGTTATTATAATAAATGGTGTAATTCTAAATGTAATTAGAGTATGTGGGTCACTCACCGGTCCACTGCAAAAAATGAATGTTCAGGCAGTTGAAATAATTCATGTTGTTTCAGTAAGGATTATTCTATAAACTATAAGTAGAAGTGCAGGAGCTGATTGAATATATTCTAGCAAGGAAATTGAGATAAATAATAATTTCATGTCCATATCAGGATCAGAGGTATTCCTAAAGAGAAAAGTAGACCCTTGATAAATAAATAAAATGAACTTGCCTATATCTCCAGCCCTTAGATGAGAGACACAGCACTGACTTAAATCTGAAGTGGGAAGCTCTTACCACTTATGTGCTGGAAATAATACATATCCTTCTGCAGAAGACTGAAGTGGAACTGTTCATATACAGATTGTTTATTCTCTGGCTTGTGTAGGTGGCCATGCATGCCCTACTTATTCTCTAGGGAGCAAAGAAAAATAAAGACAAAAGAAGAGATGTTATGTTCAGGAGATACTGGAGCTCATTATTGTTTAATTGTGGATAAAAACGGCAGGAGAATTCTCAGAAAAATCAAATATGCCTGTTACTATCCTTTAATAATTTTTAGTTTCTTTCAGTTCATTGCTCACAACCACTATACTATCAATTAGGTGTTTTCTGGCCAATTGTAACATTTTCTTACAGCATTCCAGTTTGAAGGAGCAACTGATCCCTGTAGTGAGAAGCCATTGCTTCTGGTATATACTGCAAGGTCATCTTTACCTGACCCTTTTTGGTTTTGTATCCCCAGACCCTAGCACATAGATGACACTTAGTTGTTAATAATAATAATAATAATATATAGCATTAATGTAGTACTTTATGGTTTGAAAAACTCTTGACAAGTATGTATCATTTGTCCTCATGACCGCCCCATGAGATTTGTGTTGTTTAGTCATTTCAGTTAACTCCTGGTGGCTTTTCTTAACAAAAATACTGGAGCGATTTGCCATTTCCTTCTCTAGTTCATTTTACAGAAGAGGAAACAGAGGTAAACAGTGACTTTCCCAGAGTCATACAGCTAGTAAGTCTGAGGCCAGATTTAAAATCAGGTCTTCCTGACTCCAGATCCAACATTCTTTCCTCTGTGCCACCAAGCAGCTTCTTATCAAAGTGAATGAATTTCCCAAACTTCAAGATTGAAGTCCCCTAAGGTATCATGTATTGGTCAAGAGAGCCCAGGACCACATACAATTAGTGCAGGGTTTCATTTCCAAACAAGAATAGGCCTTCATTCTAGGGTATTACTGTAAAGTAATTTTCACCCCCTGGGTTATTTCTGACCCACTACAAAGTATCTGTTTTACCTTTTCTTGGGTTTTACCTTCCATTTACCTTTTCTTGGGTTCATTGGATAGGTATAGAACTGTCCACCACACTGCTCTACTCTTCCTCATGATATAAGGAAATGTGTCTTGCACCCACTCAAGTTAAAGGTTATATACTCTGCAAATTCTCCTCAATATGTCTCCACAGACATTGATATTGCAGAATTTAGGAATGATCAATTTTGCCAGTGGGTCAGCCTGGGATTTAATCAGCCTGGATCAAATTATTTCACAGACCTTTCTAACATGGCCTTAAAAGAAAAAAAAAAAAACCCTTTCAGTCTTCTTACTCCTAATATATCATCCTTGTTCCTTAAGTGGAATAATCCCTTTTTTACTTGAATGCTTTCTTTCGTTGTCCTTCTTGTTTGGAACTTTCCCTCCTCATTTTTGCCTTTGACATTCCCTGATTTCCTTCAGGTCTCAGTTAAAAATGATAATTTCTTCAAGGTTTTCCTAGACTTCTATCAATCGTAGTGCTTACCTTCTGAGACTATATCCAGTATTTCTTGTATGTATCCTCTCTTGCATAGTTGTTTACATGTTGTCTCTCCCATCAGACTGTGAGCTCTTTGAGAGCATGGGTTGTTTTTGGACTTTCTTTGTAACTCCAGTGCTTAGCATGGCACCTGGCACACAAACAATGCTTAATGACTGCCAAGTTCCTGACTGACCGAACTTCTATCTCATTAGAGTCTCCCTCTTTCACCCCTGATAATGATAGGATTCTGAGGGGACCACATGTATCAGCTCCCCATATTAAAATGTAAAGTTTATCCTTATTTCATTCTTTATGATTGTTTGCTCATGTTTATCTTGTTATCCTCTTGACTGCTGTATTTGTACTTTAGAGTTTCTATCTTTCCCTGATTTATTTTAGTTTTAAATTAGTAATCCTTGTAAGTGATCAGTTTCATTAAAGGAACTTACCCCTTGACTTACCTCTCCCAATCTCCTAGCACTACACTTAGTTTTATTGGTTAAGTTTCCATGATTTTAATCCTTTTTTTTTCTAGAATATCACATTTTAAGCTCTCTGCTCCCTTATAGAGGTGGCTCCTAAACCTTGTGGGATCATGACTGGCTTCTTGGGGCTTGAAATTCTTTCTGAATTTTAGTAGCATTTTTTTTCTTTGACCTAAAAACTCGGGATTTTGTTTATAATGTTCCTGGGAGTTTTTATTTGTGGGTTTATTTTAGTAGGCTAACTTGTGAGTTCTTTCTGTGTCTACTTTACTCTCTCATTATAAAAGATCTCTTTTATTTTTTTGGTCATTTAAAAAAATTTTGCCTAGGCCTTTTTATTGTTCATAGTTTTTAGGTGGTTCAGTAATTATTAAATTATTTCTCCTTGATATACTTTCCAGGTTACTTATTTTTGCTAAGAGATACATTCAATTTTCTAATTTTTTTTAATCCTTTGACTTTAATACTTTTTTGCTTATGGTGTCATTATCTTTTATTTGGTCCATTCTGATTTTTAGGGAGTTTGTAATGTGGGTAAGATTTTGTACCTCTTGTACCAGTTGTTAATCTCCTTTCCAATTTTTTCTTCCAGACCTCTCATTTCTTTCCTATTTTTTTCCTCTAGTGCATCAATTTCATTTATAAAAATACATTTTAAAATTCTTGCTTCATCGCTTTCAGGAATTCTAAATGAACTTATTCTCAAGCTGTGTTTTATCTCAGAAGCTTTACTTGTAGATGTTTTGTAGTTATTCTTTTTTTCCCCTGAGTTTATGTCTTAAGCTATACTATTACCATACTAGTTTTTTATTGTGGAATTCTTTTTTTTAGGTTTGTTTATTCTTCCAGCCTATGTCTGGACTTTGGATTTTATATTAGGACATGACTCTGTACATTTCTAGAGGAACTATTTTAGCAGAGCTTGTATCCTCTTAGGTTGTGTTGCTGCTTTCTTGGTATGTTGAGTTTTGTCTTATTCTAGGCCCTCAGGGAGAGCTCAGACTAGGAACCTGCAATCTTTTAGTATTCCAGAATTGTATTTATCTATGGCAAAGTCTGATCACTGACCTTCAAGTTCAGGTTTTACCTGTTTTTCTTGGACAAAGGTTTGAGCAACAAACCTGTGGACTTGCTCCTTCTTGGAGTCGCATTCATTGTTAGCCAGCTAGAAAGCTTTTCTGGTTTAGTGATAAAACTGCTATTTCCCTTTTGACCTGATATTCCTGTCCTGTTTATTTTACTGACTTCAGATTGAGCTGGAAGCCAAGACCGAGACCCCACTCTGCGCCTTAGGGCTGAGCCACCTAGTTATTGCTTGCTACTAAACTTAACCCTTTTTCAGTACCCAGCCTAGGGCGTGTGATCACTTCTCACTATCCCTAGACTTAGATCTCTTGCACCTGGATCTTTGATCCAGATCTGAGTGGTGAATGACAGAGTTGCCATTTGGTACATATTAGACCCAGCACAAGACCAGAATCCTTTGTGCCTCATTTGGAACCTCTTTGCTCTGGTACCTGGCTTTTCTCTTTCCTAGAATGCTCCATGGCTGTTCCTGCCTATACCCTGTCCTTAGTGTCCTCAAACTTCTCTGTCTTTCTTTCCTGGCTTGGGCTTAAAAATGACTCAGTGTAAATTTTTTTTTTCATGGATTTCTTAATCAGGACTTAGTCTATTTCATTTTCTAAATCTATGTAGAGGAGTTTTGAAGCAGTAGAATGCTATACTTTTTCCTGCTCTTTGTTTGGTTTCTAAAGCTTTTCATAAGCTTTTTACCCTTTTTACCTCACACCTATTTGTGTACTCTACTATCCAGTGACACTTACCTCTTCTTTGCACAAAACCCTACGTCTCCTGATTCCAGGCATTTTTACTGGCTGTCCCATATACCTGGAATTCTCTCCCACTTCATCTCCACATCCTCATCGCCCTGACTTCCTTCAAGTCCCAGCTAAAATCCTACATTCTATGTAAAGCCTTTCCTGAAACTTCTTAATTCCATACCACCTCTCTGTGTTGGTCATCTCTAGTTTATCCTGTATTTAGCTTGTTTATGCATAGTTTTTTGTGTGTTATCTCCCCCAGTAGACTATTAGCTCCTTTAGTACTCCCTCAGAGAAATGACTTTTTCTTTCTTTCTTTTTTTTTTTAAACTTTTCTATGTATACTCAGACCTTATTTATAGTACTTGGCGGGGACTTAAATTGCTTGTTGATATGATTTAACTTGAGGTCAGTTTCCTACTCTAGAGTTCAAATTGAGAATTTATTTTTCTCAGTTTTTATATTGAATCACAGTTGAAATAAGAGATCACATTGCTTTAAGTTCTTCCCTATTCTTAGTTTCTTATGGAAATAGTAACCTAAGTTTATTTTCATATTTGTTAAAGTTTCAGCATGTTATTCTCTATTGATTTAATTGGTTTAGTTCTTTCTTAGTAGTTAAATGGAGCTGTCTGTAAGAAATGAACCAAAATAACAGTCAGTGGGAATTTTTTGTTAACTTTTCAACAAGTATCATCTGAAATAAAATTTTGAAACTAATTTTAAGACCTAGTCTTCTGTGTATTATGCAAAGTTGTATTGTGTGTACATATATGTATATGTATATATGTATGTATGTCTGTATATATACATTATGACTGGACATGAAAGGATAAAAAGTGAAGAATAATACACTCAACTTTTCTGAGCATACTTACAGATACGTTGAAATAGGAAGTTTAATGTGCTTATTATGTGATGTGAAGGGGATTTGGTATAAATAGCAGTAAATTCAGATACATTTAAAAAACATTAGGGCACAACCAATTGGTTTTATTGTCATTATAATAATTTTGCCAGACTTACCCAAAAGTTCTTACTCACACATTGTACTTTACTATTTTTACAAGTTAGTGATGCTTTACAATGCTAAGTTTGTGTTGTGGAGTAGCACTGTACTGATGCTTTGCTAATGCCCCCGGACAAGCTGGCACAATCATAGATATGATGCCATGGGAGAAGCAGCTTTGTCTCTGATTTTGGTTTTGTCTATGGATTTTGGACCTGTCTTTATTTCTAGGTATTTCATTTATAATTTATAAACCCCCAATAAATGAGCATAAGGAGGGGAAAGTGCTAACCAAGAAATGGCCAGATAATAGTCACCTCTGTTTTCCATAAAGAGACTTCAGATCCTACAAGATATGAAAACACTTTATACTCTTGTGCAAAAACACTTTATAATCCTATAAAAACCGATAACTAGTAAGAGAATAACAGTTTAGTTTCCTATGAACAGTACTTTTCTTTTTTGTAAACCATATTTATTTAAAGATGTGTTTTCTTTTCGGCCACACTCAGAATCTCTGAAACTATGTTGGAGATAACAGGGGGTAAGAGGAGACTGAAAAATCTAGAAGTCAGGAGATGATATCTTTGGTCAAAGTGGCACACTCCCCCTATCTCTGACATTTATGGAAGGCAGAGAGATAATTGTGAAAAAACATGCTGAGTTAAATAAAGGTGAATGGCTTTCATACTTGTGGTAAATTATTTTTAGGAGATAAGGAACTGTAGAAGCATAATAGTGTTTTTATTATTGATTTGGATGAGACCTAGCTCCCATGCTTATAAAATGTGTGTATGACACAAAACCAAGAGGGATACCTCATGTGTTTCATTACAAAACCACATCTCAGCTAACTGCAATGATGAGCAGAATCTAATAAGATAATTTTAAAATGATAAATTATACTTAGATTCACAAAATACCTAGAGTGATACAGAATGTGGAAGACTTGGCTTAACACAGTTTGTGTAGAAAAGGTTAGTAGTTTCAGTTGACTGCAGTCTCAGTATGAGTCAGCAGTGGGATTAAGTTTGCCCCCAAAGCTAAAGTATTATTAGACAACATTAAAAAAAATAGTGATCACATCACATCAGGGGTATTGTGTTTTATGTTAGCTACCACACTTTTAGAGGACAGTGGCAAAGCTATAGCAGATCTAGAGGAAGGCACCAAAATGATGAAACACCTTGAAGTCACGACATTGGAAGAATTGTTGAAAGAAATGATAATGTTTAGTGTGAAAAGGAAAAGAATTAAGGAATAAATCATAGCTGCCTCCTGGAAGAAGGATCAGCTTTTTTTCCTGTGACCTAAAGCAGCAAAACTACAGTTTATAAGTAGTTACATTATCGTTTAAAGAAGAACTTGTGAACAGAGCTATTAAACCTCTTGAGGCATTATAGTTTTCCATGATTAGAAGTGTTTAAGCAAAGACATAGACACCTATACTTTAGGATTGTAGTATAGATTATTATGTACAGATGCATGAAACAGGGACTTAGATTTGAAAAACCTATTCCATCTCAAAGATCTTAGCATAAATCTAGGTAAGCAGACACAAACCTTTTAAACTGAGTGCCTTTTTCTAATTGCTTTGTATTTTCTGAATATAAGCTGTTTAAAAAGGATGTGTAAGGTTGAATTAAAAAATCTTCAATATTAATTGTGTTAATTTTTCCTTTTTAGCAAACCTGAACTAATGACTTATTAAGTATTTTGCATGAAAAGTTATATTACATGTTATCAGTGTTATTATTTCTACAATTTTCCTACAAACCATATTTGGCATCTTTAAAGTTCTTTGTACTTTGTTAAGACTTGAGATTGAAATTCTACAAGTTGGTTCCCTTTTTTTTATACATTTCTGCCAGTTAATGAATTCCAGCAGTACAATCTGTTACATAAACCTAATGCCACCTGTACTCTTCTTTTGAGAAGGAAACTGGACCCAAATTCAGAAATACACTTCAGAGACATAGTGCTAAACTGAGTGTGACTTTACAGCTTCATCATCACTTGTTTTTTCTAAACTGATTTTATAGACATGACTATAAACAGATACCACAGTGATGACCCAGAGGAAAGAGACCCAAGGACAAATTAGCAAGTGTTTGCCCTCATGATTCTCAACTTGTCCAGCAGCGACTGCTTTCTTCTCTGCACACCAAATAATGTATTCTCTGCTTGATCACTCTAAATCACCAGCCAAAGCATCAGTCAACAAACATGTTTTAATTAGTTACTATGTACCAGCCTCTGTGCTAGGCATTAGTGATGTGAAGACAACATTGAAAGAGTTCCTCCCCTCAGGAGGAATAGCTGTATGAGACCAAAATGTACACATGTGGACATATGCAAGATAAACATAAGATAAATTGGCAAGAGAGGCCCTCACGTCTGGGTGATCTGAAAAGGTTTCACATGGAAGATTGCACTTGAAGGAAACCAGGGATTCTTAGAGATAGAGGTGATGAATCATTGTGCTCTGGGGATGGTGATATGAAATGGAAGATTGACTTTCATGTGTTTGTAAACAAACACTAGTTTGGCTGAACCATAGAACTTGTCAAAAAGAGTAATAAATAATAATGCTGGAAAAGTAGGTTGGAGCTATTTTGCCAGACACAGGAATTCATATTTTATCTTAGAAATAGGGACACCCTGGATTTAACTGAGTATATGGGTGGCATGGTCTGACAGCCAAATAATGGCCATGTTTTGCATTGAGCAAACACTTGTGTGCCAGACCTCTTTCCTAGCATTCTTAAATTGGTCAGATTATTTTGTACCAACAATTTCCAATAAAAATTTTTTTTCTATCATTAAGTGGCATAGCACCTCTGTGCTCACTTCTTCTTCTTACCCCTGTAGTATATTATGTCTTAATAAACTAAGATAGAGCAGGCGCTAGAGCCGCATTCTCAGCCTGGATTTCTGTCTTAGGAGGCAATGTGTTGGTGTGAGTAGATCTAGGCTGAATTTGGATTCAGGCAGATCTCAGTTCATGTTCCAGCTCCAGACACTTTACTAGCCAACTGATCTAGGCAAATCACATCACCTTCCTTGGCCTTGGTTTCCTCATATGTAAAATAGGAATAACAATATTATATACTTCCAAAAGTTATGGTGAGGATCAAATGAGATCCTGTATGAAAAGTGCTGTGCAAGCCTTAAGTAATAGACAAACTCTCAACTGTTATAATTGTTTAGGTCATAGACAGATTCTGTTAGAGGAATGTTGTTATTTAGAAGAGGATGTGATGTTGTTCCATTGCTGTAATATTCCATTATATTAATATACAGTCAACATTCAACATTCGCGTGTTTAACTTTTGTCACTTCAAGCTTCCTGCAATTTTAATAGTAACCTCATTTTCATTCTCATGTTGACAACTATGCACATTTGTGGCTGTGCATAGTAGATAAAAAAAATCAGTATGATAGTTTATATCTGTGAAAAAAAGATGAGAGTATTCATAAAAGTGTTACTGAATCTGTTCCACAAAGTGATAAAATACTCAACTTTATCAGCCAAAAGGGTGTTGAAAGGTAGCAGGTTGCTTTTTTCCCCCTCTTCTAACTTGAGGTTCTTCTGACATTGTCACTCCTGGCCCTCTGCCTCCTGTGCTGTGTTGTCTCTTCTCTCCCATGCATTTTATTGGTTATATCATGGCTACTGTATTAGAAAAAATGCATATTCTCAAAATTAATGTTTTGTTAGAAAGAATTCTAGGCAGAAAAGTGTATTTTCAGCACTGTAGCCAACAATTACAGTTTTGGGTGTTTGGGAGAAACTTCCTTCCTTCCTTCCTTCCTTCCTTGCTTCCTTCCTTCCTTCCTTCCTTCCTTCCTTCCTTCCTTCCTTCCTTCTTTCCTTCCTTCCTTCCTTCTTTCCTTCCAAGATACAGTTACTCTGGTTGTAAAAGTTGTTTGTGCAAATTGTAATTTTATGTACGGAGTTGTCTTTATTTTTGTCATGTTTATGATGTGGATTAGGTGACCTCTCAGATTCTTTGGTTCTTTAAAACTTAGTAGGGAAAGAAATCCTTTGCAGAATTATGTAAAAGTATTGTGAATTTGATAGAAGCACCCTTTGGAATATTTACTTCCAGTAGTGATTTCACAAAGTATTTTGTCACTACCTGTGGAGCTAAAATGAGAGAACAGGACTAATATAATGCTGTTATTTTTATTAACACTACATTCAGTTGTTCAGTTGCATCTGACTCTTTATGACCCCATGGACCATACTGTCCATAGAGTTTTCTTGACAAAGATACTGGAGTGGTTTGCTATTTCCTACTTCAGTGGATTAAGGCAAAGAGAGGTTAAATTGTTAGGCTTTTTTTTTGGAGGGCAGTTGGGGTTAAGTGACTTGCCCAAGGTCACACTGCTAGTTTTTGTGTTAAGTATCTGAGGCCGGATTTGAACTCAGGTACTCCTGACTCCAGGGCCGGTGCTCTATTCACTGCGCCACCTAGCTGCCCAAGAGAGGTTAAACTGAGCCTTGCCCAGGGTCATATAGTCAGTTGGATTTTAACTCAGGTCTTTCTGACTCTAGGCCCAGTCTTCTGTCCACTGAACCATAGTCTCAATACTAGAAGTCATATTTAAATATTCAATTTTTCCCTATAAATAGGATATTTTTACTCTCATGTTTGACCTCTGATAGCTGTCTAATTAAATTCATGAATCTATTCTTTCAATATGTTTTAAAAAATGCTTTGTCATATAAACACACACAAAATAACACTGGTGTCACATTTGGGTTTAAACTACTAAAATGTATACTTAAAGAGGTAATGTGATGTAGTAGAAAGTGAACAGATTTTGAAGCCAGGAATATCCAGTTTCACTGTCTCCCTCAGTGCACACAAGCTCCCTGGGAGAGTTACATTACCCCTCCCTGCTCTAGGCAGCGGTCTAAGATTGAGTTATAGGGAAGGTTGTGAGCTGTACTAGAAAAATGGAATTTCCACGCCCGAATATTCTCTACATAAAATCTGTATCTCTGTCTATTAAATGTGTTTGTGTTCTCAGCACAGGTGTATTTGAATTTAAAGGTTAGGAATCTGGGGAATTTTTATTAAATACTAGAAAACATAGTAACCACCACTTTATAAAATTGTATTCTATTTTATTTTGGTGACTCTTGTTTTTATATCACATTTTTTCCAACTATATCCTTCTCTTCTTCCCTAACTAGCAAGCCATATTTTGTAGCAAATAAAAAGAAAAGAAGACTATTTTCATTTCTCTTTCAACTTATCAGATTGTAAAGCCAAACATATCACATTCTAATTAAATTAATGAGAAAACTAGGTAGTTCATCTTTGTTGCTAGGAATCTTAAAGGACCCTTCCAGTCATCTGTCAATGAACAAACCTTAGGATCTTGGGACTTCATACTATGGTATATACTAGTATGCAGTTTTATATGACATTTCCCTGTGCTTCCAAGATTTTAAAATATTGTTGGAGAGAATTTTTTTGCTTCAGTACTTAGTTCCATTTCATACATATTAGTGACAAGCATGTGAAATGTTGGGGACTGAACTTGTAACTGATTATGAAAAAATTTTCTACTAAAGCCCAGAACACATATCTGCAATGCAAGGTAGCTTAAAGACCTTTGGCCTTTGTGTCAATAGACTTTGATTTGAATTCTAGTTGGGAAACGTATTAAAAGTTGCGTGAATCTAGGCAAGCAAGGTGATAGAGTACATAGAGTGCTGGGTCTAGAATCAGTTCAAATCCAGTCTCAGAGACTTCTTAGGTATGTGATCCTGGGTAAATCACTAAATTTCTCTCTGCTTCAGTTTCCTCAGCTGTAAAATCAAGATCATAATAGGACCAATCTTGTAGGGACTGTTGTGGGGATCAAGTTGAGATAATATTTGTAAAAAGCACTTAGAATAGAGTGTGGTGTCTATGAGGCTCTTCATAAATCTCTCCTTCCTGTCCTTCCAACCTCCCTATTTTGGGGACTGAAAAATTAGTATGATAAGTATACCTGTTTTGGAATAAATAGATATATGGTTTTCTTTTTTCTTTCTTTTTTTTTTAATAAATTTTTTAAAATTTGTTTTCTTGTTTACATCATTCATTTTCATGAGATTTTTGAATTACAAATTTTCTCCCCGTCTTTACCCTACCCCAACCCCAAAACAGCAATCCCACTGTAAAGCCCCTCCCCTGATCTGCTTTCTAAGTTTCTGGTGAGGCAGGGAGGGTCTCTCTACCCCAGCCCCTCTATACCTTAATTCCTAGTTGCAGGTACTGCAGAGCTTTAGATTCTAGATTCTTTTGATTCCTCCCTTGTCACCCACTCCCACTGGAAGGGCAAGCAATTCAATACAGGCTATGGATGTGTGATTATACAGGACATCTTCATAGTGGACATATT
>JAQQSW010000321.1:0-31911 GCA_028646575.1 Pseudocheirus occidentalis
GCTGCTCCTCCCAGTGGGAGTGGGTGACAGGGGACGAATTGCAAGAATCTAGTATTTAAAGCTATACAATCAAATGCAACTGGGAAATAATACATTCAGGGACGGCGGCATGGAGCCCCTCCCTGCCCTGCTAGAAAGCTAGAGGGGTGTTGGAGGAGGGCATAAAAGGGAACAGATTGTGGGAGGGGCCTTACAGTGGGATCAATGTTCTGGGCTGGGGGGTAGGGGCAAAAAGGGTAGAAAATCTGTAACTCAAAACCTTGTGAAAATGAATGATGTAACCAAGAAAATAAATTAAAATAAAAAAAAAAGATTTAGACTCAGAAAGAAACGGATTCAAATGAACTGATACTACCAGTTTAATCTGGACAGGTCAACTTCTCTGGATCTGTTTCCTCAAATGGGAATGAGGGAGTTAGACAACCTCAAATATCCTTTTTAGCGCCAAGTTCCTACAATTATTTAATACCTTATTTTGATACTGTTTTACAACTCTTATACATCCTACATAAATGTTTATTATATATACGAATATGATGCATTATAATTATGCTTTAATCTACAAGACTGTAAGCTCCATGAGTTTCAGGACTATCCTATTTGAACTCTGTAAACTTCTCCTCAATGCTTAGAGCACGTCTAGCACAGAGTTCTGGACAGAGCAGAAAGGCACTTAGATACTCGTTGAATTAATTTATTATTCTCTACTAGGAAACTTGCACTGTACCACCAACTTGACATTTCTTTGATCAAAAACCTGATGTGTGTACTTACCTTACCATAGATGATGGGGTTTAACTAGCTTTTGTGCAGCACATCAAAAGCAAAGAATTCTGTGTGAAGTATTAACAATTTATACTGCACTGGCTTCAAGACACCTGGGTTCTAGTCTCAAGTTTGCCATTAAGTGACCTGCACAAAATCATGTAGCTAATCTCTTTGGACCTCAGTTTCCTCACCTGTAAAATGAAGAGATAAAGAAAATGATTTCCAATAAGGAAATGCTTAAAAAAATTTTTGTGATTCTATGCTTTACAGAATCATGTGCTAAATTATTTTAAATATCCTTAGATATTACTAAATGCCTAGTTTCCATATGAACTACCAAGTCTTGTAAACATGTCTGTATCTTTTGGCAAAAATGTCTTCTTAAATTTAGAGACACTATTTTTAAATTGCTTTAAAATTGATAGACTAAAAAAGGCTTAATTTTAAACACTGTTTTTTTTTTTTAAAGACAGGACAATATTTGGGTAAAAACTTTAAAGGTGATGTCTCAATGGCTTCTAATTACAGCATTTCCTCATCATTAAGTGTGCAAGCTTGCCATTCTTAGTCAATATATCAATTTAATGGCAGGTGTGTGTGTGTGTGTGTGTATGTATGTGTGCGTGCACCATGCTTGTCTAAGATACAAGGAGAAGTTTCACCTAAAAGAGCAAAAGTATAAGGTTGAAGTGATTTTGAAGAATGCAGTTGTCCAACATACTAAAATACTTGATTGAAGTGAACTGAAGACCAACTTGGAATTATCCCAAATAACCAAGAGGCCACTGTGACTGGATTTGCTAAAGATGGGAGGCCTTGTAAGAATGCATGGGGTTGAAAGAGAAGAAACAGATACGAATGTAATAAGTGTTACGTATGGGATAGGGGTAGGACAGGTGGGGAAATTAGAAGAAAATAGGATGGATATTGTGATTAAAGCATTTGATAGTAGAGAAAAGCAGTTTTCCTATTAAGAAAATGGTCATCCAGAGACAAAGAAAGCAGCAAGTCATTCACAGGGGTTATTAAAAAGATAAAATCCATTCACTCAAAACAATTTTGAATCAGAACAGGTAACACAAAGAATAGCTTCCAATCCCCACCCCTAAACACAGAACTTCTCTAAACAATAAGTTAGTTAGTGTAGGGGTATTACAAGGATACTGAAAATTTTTAGTTTTTATTAGATTTTGTGTAAGGTAAATACACTTGCAGCAGAAAGCCACACAGCTCATTCCTATATCATATGAAATCATTTGCCATTTTATATACAAGTTTTGAATTATAATCTTCAAATTTTCATCAAAAAACAAAAATAAATCTAAAAAAAGCATTTGGGGGGTTAGAATCACATAGAATACAGAAGAATACTGGCATTACACAATATCTTACATTAAAAGTCTGAATGATATAAGCAGAATTCATCAAATTTTTAAGGCAGAAAACAAGGAGGTAAAAGTTAGAATTTTAAAAAAGGGGGCAAGAGAGAGGGAAAAGAAAAAAACAGATGCTTCACCTCTATGAATATATGGAGGGATAACTTTAATTAGGAACATAAGAGTAACATGAAAACTAGTTAACACACCAAAAATATTTTAACAAAAAAGACAAGTACAACATTTGTAAACAATTGTATAACAAAAGCCTTCAGAACATGCTAATGGTGCTATAAGGAAAATACTGGTGATTATTATTTGACTCCAAAAAGTCATTGCTACTGCATAGATCTCAGAGGAAACAATCTTTTTCTTCACAGGTCTTTTTAAGGTAGGCAAATGTTATATAGGTAGAACTTTTAGTAATCAAGGGTTGATCATTTAGTTGGTAGATCACTTAGAATTCTTGCTTTCCTCCCTTCTCAACCCCATCTGTGTATGATGGTCAAGGCAAAGGAAAAAGGTAGAATTAATCAAATTTGACTGCTTGATAAAACTCTGTTTAGGAAGTTGAAGAAACTGGTTAACATGGAGGTTGGGGATTATCTAGGGATTCAAATGATTCATGCCATCTATCCCTGTCCCTATTACCAAGGTTATTAGTCACTATCTTCTTTGTTAAAAATAAAAATAAAAACAAAACAAAAAATAAACACACATAACTTTAGACTGGCAATACAAACTACTTAAGAACTAAACAAGTTGAATTTCACTCAATGTAAAGGAGAACTACAGTACTTAAAATACGAGTTGACTGTAAACAAAGAAGCAACTGCTCTAAATGGCCATGTGAACTATGTACCATGTCCTCAAACTAGCATGACCTTCACATAAGCTAAAAATCTTCTATTTCCCCTTTTATATATGGGTAGTGACAGCAATAACCAGTTGATATCCTGAGATATGATCTGATATCTGCAATTAACCATGCAGGTGAAATCATGCCTTCACATCCATGCTACTATGCATCATGCTTTCAAACATGTTATGAAAATCACTGATCATAGACCGAGTCCATTTCAGTAGATTGACAGATGTACAAAAGCAGCAATGCTTTGGATAACTGTGCTATTCATAATTCTACAGTTATTTTCTCTGCCAATTATATTTTACTATAAATATGTGCGCCCGTAAGTTGATCCCAATATCAGTTTCAGCTAGCTAATCAAATTATTTGGGAATGATAACCCTCCCTTTATTTAAAAAAAAAAAATTTAGCTTCCAGAGACTTCCCAATAATAGACTTAAGCTAAAAATGAGTCTTTAGTAACAAATCATCCTTCATCTTTATAATACCTTCTATCTCTCTCAAACATGTACAAATAAATGCCTGTGCACAGAAACACACACGTACACACAAAAACACATACCATGAATCTTAGTGGGAAGAGAAAATGGAAGAAAAAAAGTCCTTTTTATGACTCATATTTTAATTAACAGTTCTAATATTAAGACTAAATGCTCATCTGAAATACAGCCAAAGAACTAAACACCCCCCATAAAAGTTTCAATTATCTTTTTGGCATTTTGATGACACAGCAACCTGTTATTTTAAAAATTTTCTCCTCATAAAATAGAAATGCTTTCAGAATTTGAGAATAACATCTTATCCACTGAGACTGATTTTATGCCAGCTGAAAAGATATTACTAGGCTATAGAAATTCTAAGTGCTCCATGATCTTTTATTACTACTTTAAAGTTATTTCTATCCACATGATTGTGGGAAAGGAAGGATACACACATACATACACACACACACACACTCACTCACTCTCTCTTATTTCATTTCTAGCTGATGAAGTGTGGCTCCTTTTCTCTTCAGTCAAAGAGGTGGTGGCAGGCATTCACTCTAGGATAGGCTTGCTTGGACGAGGCATTACTCACATCACTGGAATACAGAGTGCACCTGATGATGTGATGTTTTTTGCTTTTACTTCCTGACTTGACCCTCCTGATTTTCTAGCTTTTATTTCTTATTTAGTGGATTCCTTTTCTTTACCAAATCCAAGTCTGTCAAGTCAGAACAACTCATTGCATCTGTGAGGAATCTTGCTTCTTTTTTCCATAGTTTTTTGAATACGTAGTATAAAACCACGCAAATAATACTGTGGAAGGAATGATCATTTGAGATGGATCATTTTCATTAGCCTTTTAGGTTCATTTAAGAGATATGAGAGGCACAAAATTTCTAAGGTTTCAACCCATGCATACACACAATCACACTTAAAAACATTTAAAATAGGGAGAGACATTTTACTTACTGTATCGCCATCAAACTGCAGTTCAGTAAAACAAGGTCAAACTGCTCCTTTTCTAAAATGAAGTAATAGCTGTTTACTTATCTCCAAAAATCTTACAGAAGTAAATCACTAAGGCATGGGTATTGGCATCAGATTACCTTCCATTTTATATCATCTCTATGGTCAAATGTCTCTTCAATGTCTCACAAATTATTCTGGTAAAGCACTTTGTCTTTAAACTTGGGACATGCTTCTTTTCATCTAAAAGTGATATTTTGAATTTGCTTGAGATGAGATACAAGAACAAAACTATTCTCCAAGTTTTTGTTTTGTTCTTACTGAGGTAACATCCTAATATGAAAACCAGGAAGATCTTGCATATAGCAGCCATTTTAACCCACTTCCTCTTTCTGCCAGGCTAGCCTTGACACAATAAGCATGCATGGACACAGTCATGGTTCACTGTATCTGCCTTAATGCTAAGTTCTGCTGCTTATTCAAGTCAGGGATGTCCCATGTTATTCAACAGGACTGTTGAACTGCATGTCCACCAGAAGAATAAGACAATAAAAGATGTAACAAATGCAGCAAATATAGGGAGTAGGCATTAAGAACACATCAAGAAGCCAAACACTCATGAATTATAAGTATTAATGGTTTCCCCTCCCCCCTCAAAAAAAAGTCTTTCTGTGCATGATTTTCAAATCAAAGGTCGCAGGGAATCATGAAGTGCCTTGTCGTTTTTGTTGCTGACTTCTGATGACCTCTAATTGTTTTTTGCATTGCTGGTAGTATGTGGAAAGACTTTTGTTTTCATCTAAAAGCTTTTTATGTTCTTGTACCAGACGAGATGTATTTTGCTGGTCTTTTTCATCCTGGTCCAGTTCTGCTACTAGTTCTTGCCTAAAAATTATACCACATAATAAAATGTTAATTATGATGAAAGAATTGATATAGTATTTGTTGCTAACTGGTAGCTCAATAATGAAAACTTTAATTCTAGTCCATCATTAGGTATGCCAAGGAGAATGTTCAAATAATATAATCAAAATATAATGGGATGGAAAGTATCTTCAAAAACTATTTTATCATCTCATAATCCTAATATAACTGCATAAATAACATAATCCTTTCTTAAATAGCTTCACTCCTACAATTACAAGATTTATGAATGATAAAAGTGAGGCACAACAACAACTAAAACAGAAACAAAAATCGGAATATCATGTCTGAACAACCTTACTACCTCCTATATCCTTTTTTCATACAGTCAGGGAAAGACTGGCTGAGGAAAAGTTATTTCTTGTGATACCAAGGGGTGAAGAGAATAGAGTGCTTGGTTTTTATCATGCAAATTCTACTTCGATATTCATGCTATGAAGTCACAATCATATTTAACTATATGCAACTCAGCCAAAGATGTAGATAAGACAATTCCAGCCACTTAATTGAAATAGATGCTATCTAACATAAATCCCTTTCCTGTTTTAGAATATACTACTCTGCTGGAAACACTGGGCATACTTTGAATTATTACATGTAAGTCCCCATAATAACACATTTGGATAATATTATTTGATTCTGTATATGTTTTCAGAAAAGATCTAATCATAGACCTTGACAGAGCTTGGGCCTAGAGAGTTTGTTTTTATTGCAATCTTCTAAAATTGAGGGACTTTAGTGTTAACATATAAAATGAGTTATGTCAAAAATGGACTTGGAGAGAGAACAATTGCTATAAAATTCTCAAGTAGAATAAGTTTTTTTTAAAAAAAGAATGCAAAATGAAAACATCAAGTATTTAAACCTGGTAAAATACCCTGCCTTTCTTGTTTAGAATGGTCCAATGGTACCCCTTGCACGAAAAATTTAATAATTTGGTAACTAAAAAAGTATCAACAAAATTATAAACATCAAGTGTCAGCAGTTTCATTATTCTGAATTAAAATTTCTAGATGGTTCATCTAGTATCTAATCTCACCTTCAACTAGCAATACTTTGTTCAAATATCTTTCCTATAAAAACTACACCAGCTTAGTATGCAATAAATAATATTTATATATAATAATAATTTACCAAAATTCAGAGACCCAACCCTCAAAATAAAGTTATAATAAGTTATTTCACTTCATTGCCACAATATCCTTCAGTTTTCAGTTCATTACTATACCCAAACTGAGACAATTAACATTAATTTTCAGCATATTTCTTCAGATAGTATTTCTTCCTCTGGTATTTCATTTCAGTGACCACCATCAGCACCAATTTGGTTATGATTAAACATGCATTTCCTGAGGGTCAAGTTAAAGACTAAGAAGAATACAACTGTGGAAATTAGACATTAGAAATGTCTAAAATGGAAAAGAAGTACAAAAGAAAGAATATGGGAACTAAACTTGATTTGGGTTGAACAAGTATACTTATGGGCATGCTGTAATTTCAGAATAATATGACTTTCCCAAATATATGCTAGAGGGTTGTTTTTTAAAAACATTTCTGTGAATATTATACTTCTAAAATAACAGAATAAAGGAGAGGCACTGTAAGTATGCAGAGATGATAGTTTTAGATTCAGGAACACCTGTGTTAAAAAATCTTGCCTCTAACACCATCTGTGTTACCTGGGGAAGTTACCTAATCTCTCAGCACCATAGGCCAGAGGAGCCCAACATGCAGCATACAACACTCCTCAGAGAGGTCCAAACTAGATTAAAATATAACTGGGAAATATTTAACAACAACAAAAAAATACAGATAATGTTAATATGTAATTTTCTAAGTCAATGTGCACCCTCAGGGATCTTTATGTATAGTTCCCTGTTTTTACAGCACTTCCCTACGCATTCTTCTAAGACAGTGCAGATGTTGATCTGCATTAGAAGAAGCAATTTCCTCCTTAGGAGTTCACTAACGCAATAAAATCATAAATCTGGTCCTGAAAATCATCATCTTCCTAGTAATAATAATAAAATATTAAGTATGTTACTTGAAATAGTTTACTTACATGAGAAAATCTTTTCTCATGATTTCTCTGATTCTTTCAGTAGTATTTTAACTCTAAACGTTTTAAGTGTAGGAAACAAGAATTGTAATAGCACTGATCCATCTCCCTTAGTACTAAAAATGGTGTGTGTGTGTGTGTGTGTGTGTGTGTGTGTGTGTGTGTGTGTGTGTATAAAAGCAATCCAAAGGGCTCATTTAAAGATACAGTGACTTCTGCAAGTCATCAGAAGTATATTTAAACTTTGGAATATGGATATCAATGAGGAATTTAGGTTAGGAAAAGCTATTAATTCTTAAGATATGTTCATCTTCATTTTTGCAAAAAAAAAAAAAATTACCCTAAAATTTCCACATATTTCAAAAACATGTTAAAAATCTCTGCATAAAAATTGACATGGTTGATGAAGAATTTACTTACTTTCTCTGCAAAAGTAAGGCTATTTCTGTTTGAACTTTCATATATTCTTGGGCCATTTTACAATGCTGTTCAAACACAGCCATGGATTCTTTGGAGTTTGGGCACGGTGCTAGTGGCTGAAAATAAATCAGACATGTTAAAACATAATCAAATGAAATCTCATTATCTAATCTAGCTAGTTGGACTGGACTGTAATATATTTATCCAGTACCAGGTTGCACAAACCAGTAAGCTTTTAAAAATAAGTGCTAAACCATGTCCTGGAAAATCTCAGTGTACTCTTGCCAGGGTTAACTCAGAACTTAAATTTACACTTGCTGTTTTAACACTTTCTTTGTTACACAGAACCATGACTAAAGCTCTCTTAGCTAAGGGTATTAAATTTCAGGTTGCCAAATTATTTGTATTATACCAAAAGATGTTTATAGCTCACATAATCACATGCAGAGGCACTGAACTTTGTTATTATTTATATATTCAGCCACTATTAACATCAAAATGGATTGCAGAGTATGTCAAATAATAAAGAAGTAACTCACATAACTGCTATGTTTTAATGTTCTGATCTTTAAGAATAAAAGTGGTATGCTAAATAGTGGTGAATAAAGATATAACAGTCCCTTAAAATAAAAAAATGAAATATAAGAATATATCAATCTGAACATTTTTCATTTGATTACCCAAATTAAAAAGCAATTTACTGTAACTTTATTCAAAAGCAAAAACAAGCTAGTTGTCATCTCTATAGAGAAATTCTTTTTAGTAAGAGTACTGAGTTAAAGTTTAAGAGCATGCAGCAAGGAAATATGTTACCTGTAGTTGGTGATCCAGTGTAAGGTAGGCCATTGGGATGGAGTTATCTGATCCATTAGTATCTAGAATTCAAGAATTCCCATTTAAAAAAAACTTTATTACACAGATAATTACACAAAGAAATTGACAGTATGCTTGGGATTTTATAATTTTCCATGAGATAAGGTAATATTAATAATTATCCAAAATGATTGTAAACACAAAAATCCTGACCATTATAGAATGGTCAATAAAGTGCTTTTATAATGCTAAGTAAAATGAGAAGTGGATTTATCAGATGCTTTTCTTAAACCCACTCTCTGTTACCTTGGCATTAAACTGGCTGACAACTACAGCACTATTAAAAGAGCCTGGGACTATCACACCAAAATGAAACAGAACTCGACACAATTCATTTTAATCAAAGATTCTTCCTTTTGGTACAGACTTGACAACTGGATGTTTTAAACTCCGGTTCAAACAAATCCTACCTAGCCAAATTCAGTTTCCATTCATTTCCCCTTTATATACTTAAGGCTATACCTCACACAGTGAACTAACTGGTTAGTTTGGCTGCATTAATCTTCTAGTTAATTGTGCTAAAACAGTTTGAATGTATTGGGGAAAAGCATGATGGAATGACATTGGAAATTTTAACAGCACTTTCCATTATTCTTCCTTAGTTGTTACCAGAGGACAAAATAGTGAGCTCAAGCATTTTCCTGATTAGGACTTCACAAGGAATGCTAGAAATGAAGACAAGGCCAGCTGAGACACAGTATTCAATCTACACCGACAGGTTCATGGCTCAGTGACCTAATTTTCTGCTTCCTACTGTATTCATCTTGCCTCTCCAGTATCTTAAGAGTTCTTTAGCTGTGATGAAACATTCTATAGATTTTGTATGCGATCTACTTTTCTGTTCTTCTTTGTATACTGAAATGCTTATGTTTGTTGATGTTTAAGTTTACAATAAACAAGAAAATTTTTATTAAAAAAATTTTTTTTAAGCAAATAAGGTAAATACTACCAAATTCAGACTAAGCTAGGGGAAGAGGGGTAGAAGAAGGGAAATTGAATGCAAAGAAAGAAGAAGGGAAACTGAATGCAAAGAAAGCTAGTCTGAATTAGCCTAATTTGTAGAGCCCTTTAAAAAGAGGCATCTTATTCCTTTTATGTACATCCCAATTCATAGAAATGGGCTAACATAGCATTACTGCCTTGCAGAGGTCTCCAAGGAAATTGCTTTAATAAAAAGATATGAATAATTAGTATGTGTTTCTAAAATGCTTCAGTACTTGAACCAAACAGTTGTTTAGAATATCTACTTTACATATTTAGCCCAGGCAAGGGGAACTTGAGACCTAGAGCTCAGTTTCAACTGGCTGATTTGCCTTCCTGTTGGGCAAGAAGTATTTCAATTATGCCTACAGTTGTACAAGCAAAACATGTTTAGTTTTCAGTAACAAAACAAACAAGTTAGAGAGGCACAGTAGTGTTGCTGGCTAGAGAGCTGGCCTTGACACCAGGAAGCTCAGGGTTCAAGTCTTGCCTCTGACCTAGTCTGGCTGTGTGACCCTGAACAAGTCACTTGATATCTAGTGCTTTGGGCCAGTGGTATCAAACTCAAAGAGAAAATGGATCTCTGTCACATACTGATTTAGAAAACCACAAATTAACATTGTTATATTTTAAACTACTCTGATTGTTTTAGTCTGGCTCTGGCAACACTGGAAGTTTTATGGACTTCATAGGTCAGCGAGTCTGATACCTCTGCTCTGGGCAACCAAGACTGAGGTGTCCACCAGCATTGGAAGAGAGATATTTGCCCCAAGAAACTGTCCTAGTTATGTTATTCCATGAACATGCCCACTACAGCAGATCTAAATTCCTCTGTCTGCCTTTTGAGGCTGTTTGTGATCTGGTTCTGCTCTACATACATACCCAATTTAATTTACTATTCCTCTCCAACGGGTACCCTCTACTCTAGCCAGGCTCTCTTCTCCTTTTTCCTCACCTTTGAAATTAAATCTAGAAATCAGGCTGATTTAAAAGTTTATTGGTACATACTTCAGTGCAAACCTTTGTTGTGAGTCTACAATCGTTCTGTTTTTATCTGACTCCCTATACTTTCTCCTGAACTTTCCCTCCCTCCCTGCCTTTGCCACTGAGTCTTTATCTTCCATATTTACAGCAGAAATCAAAGCTGTTCACTGAGAATGCTGGAGCAATCTAATATAAACTTCCTCAGCTCTCCTCTATTTCCCAAACCTCAGGCTCTTCACATCCACTTTTTCCTGTGGTAAGAGAAGGGGCATCCTTCCTCCTCACTAACACTAATCCTTCAACCAACAACCTGGATCCTATTTACTCCTGACTTTCAAATACGAAGGCTTTCCCTGAATCCAGGTCTCTCATTTTCACTCAGACCTCAGAGAACATCATTTTGCTACTAATGTATTTTTCATATCACATTGTTTACTACAGCTCTCTAATCTGAACATCTCTTTCAGTATGTATGACACAGGGCTCTGCATATAGTAGGCACTTAAATGAAACCTATAATTTTCATCTCTGTGCTTTTACTTACATTCTTCCCCTTTGCCTTTCATTGATACCTCCTTTCTCTGAATCCTTCTGGCACTAACAGTCTATGTTACTGTATCAATACCTGATTGTATATACTGCTTTTGGTCCCCCAAATACATTTTAACTTAGAGACTATGTTTTGTACTTAGTTTGCCTTATAAGGGAGTAATGAACATATTTTTTTACAATGTCTTTTCATCTCAATATCAAAAGTGTCTTACATTCTTCTCTCTTTGTGTATTTCTCACTTTCTTCTACGCTTTCCAACTTAATTATGCTGTAATACAGGGTTCTTTAGTTGCTGCATTTATTAAAAAAAAAAAAAAAGAGTTGCACATTCTCCCGTCCTAAACGAAAAGAAAATGTTTGTCACTTGCAAAAATAACCTAGTAATATTTAATTTCTGCGTTTCTCAATTAAATGTCAATGTCTCTCAATTAAAAAAAAGGATTCCCTAATCCTTATAGCTTGTTACCTTGTTTATACAATTAATTTGTTGTGCAAGCTGTTTTTAGAGGCAAACTTTAACATTGTGAACAATTACATATTTCAAATTAGCATTCTGAATTAATAAAATTTTACTTAAAATTTATTTTAAAATACTTAAAATTAAGTATTTACTTACTGATTGACGATACTGACCAATGAAGGTTGTAATAGCACAATTATAAAATATCAAAAAGACAATGGAAATCTAGCTGATATTAATGAAATTCAATTTCTCCCATTCTATGTGAGATTTTTGATTACCATTGGCTAATCTCTGATACCATAGGCAAGAGCAGAGGGGCAAAAAAGTCATAAAGTAGAAAAAAAAAATAGGGCCGAGGTCACTTTTGTCAAGTAGAATTCTAACACTTTGATATAAGTTTACAATCTGCCACATACTTGTCAAGCTGAGTGTTGGTTCATGTTGAGAAGGTTAAGCTGGATGTCAAAATTGGGAGCAAAGGTCAGTGTTGCAGGATGAAGAATTTGTAAGCTTTTGACAAGGTCTGGAAATCGCATCCCCTAGGGGTTACCTCCCATTGGAGGAACTTCTGAAACTCAAATGAATTTAACTCACACCACAGAACTTTTTGTGTGTTACTGAGTGATATTTTCTGGCATGTAAAACAAGCATTTATAAAATTTTTCAGGTATTATGTGCTGAATTCTATTCAGAATCTTAATGTGCCTGCTCCTAGGTCTTAGCTCTCTTAAGAGAGACATATACTGATAGTAAAGTCTTTCTTTATATGAAGTCTGAGGAATCAAACAGGAAGAGCTAGAATTTTGGAATGCACACATCTGTGTTACCATGTGAAAAACATGCTTTCTAGTTTCTCTACTATTGCTGGAGGTTGAGGGAGTATCACTTTGCCACAGGTTACTGATATATTTGGCATGTGCAGTTAGTGGTAAATGTATTGGACCATCTTAGGCTGTGCTCTGCTAGGAGTGAAGAAGCTATCACTAAATTTAAACTAACTAAAACCAGTGAGCACTCCCATTACTAAATATAGTGCTAACCTACATGACACACATGGGAAGAGAAGTAGCCCAGTTCAGTTTTAATTAAATTATAAACATGACTAAAGCATGCCAAATATCTATTACCATATATGGAGAGTAGTTTACTTTTGTAAAGATGAATGGAAATGTGCTCATGACGTGCAAACTCCCATTTATCACTTAGAAAAAATATGCTTGGTCTGGCATAAATTTTCAAATGGTCTAAATTCTCTAAGGACACTTAAGCCCACAGATTTAGGACTAGAAGTAACCTTAGAGGTCATGTAGTTTAATCCTTTTACTTTAAAGGTGAAGAAACTGAGGCTCAAAGCAGGAGAGGGGCCTGCCTGAGGCCACCCAGATATAAGAAAGTGGCAGATGAGATTCTACCTCAAGCATTCTGCCTCCCAAACTAGCATCCTCTCTAGTGCTATGTGCCACTCAAGATGCTTGTGTTTCCTTACTAGACATGACAGTTACCAATGTGCATCAAAGTGTTCTGAAAACTATACAGCACTGTGTAGTGAGGGATATTAATATTCTTCTTCATTTAAGACAATGTTGATAACGACATACAAGAACACTCTAAAACATATGTCTTCTTTGCCTTAGGCCATAGTTAGCTTGGTTGTGACTGTGATATGATTTTACAGTTGTTTTTTAATGAAGCTACTTCATCATTTTGAAGTCCAATGCGACATGTTGATTTCAAAGCTTACATCTGTGAATGTGTTGACTGTGGGACGAAACTTCTTGTACCTATAAGGAGTACATTTTGTAAAATATCTCGCAATGTATTAAAGTAGTTACCGCCTTTGGATTGGAAAGGCTTCAGGATTCATGACCATGAAGTGAAGTAAATGGTTTTGGGGTTGGTTTTTTTTTTGGTTACATGGTAGGGTTGCAATTATCATATTCAGAGCTGGAAGGCACTTTAAAGGTCAACACCTTCTCTTCACAGATGAGGGAAACAGGCTCAGAGAGGTTAAGGTATTTGCCCACAGTCCCACAGTCCAGTAAGTATCAGAGGCAGGATTTGAATATAAGTCTCCTTGACTCCAATTTCAGTACTCTATCCATCTCATCATTTAATTTTATAGCCTTGGGGTGGCTAGGTGGCCCAGTGAATAGAGCATTGGCCCTGGAATCAGGAGGACCTGAGTTCAAATCTGACCTCAGACGCTTAACACAAAAACTAGCCATGTGACCTTGGGCAAGTCACTTAACCCCAATTGCTCTACCTTACCCCTCCAAAAAGAAAAAAAAATGTAAAGCATCAAGATGACCCCCCCCCCCCCACTATATAAGTTTATCAAATAAAGTAGCTAGTTAAACTATCCTAGTTCTATACTGCCATCAGGCAGAAGTATGATGAGAAAGGAAAAATCACACACAAATATTATCTGAATGATATTTCTTGAAACATCTGAAAACAAAACCCAGTTACCAAAAAACACCCAACCACCACCCATACCTCTTCCTCAAATTATATACCTCCTATCAGGAAAAATACCCAAACTTAGGAAAATGAAAATACAGAAGGCAAGCTTGTGTTCATAAATTCAATTTTCCCTTTGACCAGTGGTTCTCAACCTGTGGGTTGCAACCTCTCTGGGGGTCACCTAAGATCATCAGAAAACACATATTTCCGATGGTCTTAGGAACTGAGACCACGGCTCCTCTATCCTTCTCTAGACGGGTCCACCCACATGCAAATATGCCCACGTAGGAGTATTAAAGGGTCAAAGGGTTGCAGCATTAGGCATGTTGAGAACCACTGCCTTTGACTGTTGTATTCTTCTTGTTGTGTTTGTCCTTTGTTCTCAAAGAGGACTTTGATTTGAGTGAGGGAGGGCTGTGCAGAGTCACTAGCCTCACTTTCTCCTCCATAGCCATCTGGATATTCATCAGGTTGAGTGGAGATGGCCCAGCGGGCACTGGGAGACCCTGGCCCTTATAGAATAAGGCCTTTTCAGGTTCTCATTTTGTGTGAGGAAATATTCATTCAGTGAACAGGCCTCTTTAAGAAGTTTAACCAAGGGGGTAGCCCCTTTAATCAAGAAAGAAAAAAAAAAAGCCTACAAGGGCCAGGGTCTCCCAGTGCATCCTGGGCCATCTCTAGTCATCCTGATGAGTATCTGGTCACTGGAGCCAGATGGCTCTAAGGTGAAAGTGAGGTTGGTGACAATGCACAGCCCTCCCTCATTCAAATCCAAGTTAACTGCAAGTCATGCCATCATTTCCCTTTCTCTTCAAAAAAGAAGGACAAACACAACCTGTGAGTAGCCTCAGCTCGCCTCTCCGTCCTTACCTGGGGATGCTCTGCTCAGGAGATAGTATATTTTGATGGCCAACAACTACCTTTTTTCCTTTGGGTTTACTGGCTACATTTCTTGATAAAAGAGCAAGTCTTAAAACCCTGGGAGCTCACAGATTGGAGAATAGGTCCCTGCCTTCCTAGCACAGAGTGAATGTAAATCCTAAATAGTAACTGTCTCTCTTTTGGCCAGGAAGTCTGATGGTCCTCCTCTCCCAGTTTGATCCCCTTTGACTACTGCTGAGGTAGATGAGCCTACCTGCTTCTTGAACAATTTAAATATTATCTGACCTTTGTAAAGATTCTACAAATTGATTCTCATCTTTCCTTTTAAAATTCACACTATCTCATACCTTATCCTCCTTCAGGCTCACAACCTAGTAATTATTCTCAACCCCTCACTATCTCACACCCCCCACATCCAATTTGCTGCCCTAATAATTTCACCTTTGAAATATCTCTGATAGATACCCCCTTCCCTCCTCTGCCTCTGCCACCCCAGTGCAGGCCCTCATCGCCTAAAGCTTGTACTACTGCAAACAGCCTGCCTAGTAAATCTGCCTGTCTCATCTCTCCCTACTCTAATTCACCCTTTGAGCAGCCACCACAATAATTTTCCTAAAACACAGGTCAAATCGTGTCATATCCCCTACTAAATGAAACACACTGGTCTCCTTTTTTCCTGAAGGATCAAATACAAAATGCTGTTTGGTATTAAAAGCCCTTCATAACCTAGCCCCCTCCTACCTTTGTAGTATTCTTACACTTTACTCCCTACCATGTACTCTTTGATCCAGTGATATTAGCCTCTTTGCCATCTGACAAACACAGTATTCCATCTCTTGGCTCTGGGCATTTTTTTTGGCTGTCCCCAGTGCTGGAGTGCTTTCCCTGCTCATCTCTGCCTACTGGCTTCCTTTAAATCCCAATTAAAATCCCAGCTTCTACTACAGGAAGTCTTTCCCAACCCCTCTTAATTCAATGCCTTCCCTTTCTAATTTACTTCCTATTAATTTTGTTGTAAATATCTGTTTGCTTGTTAGACTGTAAGCTCTGTGAGGATGGGAGCTGTCATTTGACTCTTTTAGCATACCCATTTCTTAGCAAAATACCTGGTACAGGGTAGGTACTAAATATATGACTGATATCATTAACTGAACACAAATGTAAAACAGAGTCCCTTACATATAGCCTGTTAAAAATGAGAGATAATCAACAAGTCACCTGTGGAATCATCAGGGGTCCAGGGATGGCTCCTTGTTGGTTTTTCAGAAGTTGGTCCTGAGGTAGTGATCATTCTGACACTAGGACTGGATGACCTACTACTCACCTGTATAGGAAGAAATGAACAGTGGTGAAAAATAAAAACCATGACTCTGAAAAAAGGATACCATAACAATTCCAGGTAAAATCACTTATACAAAGAAGTATGACTGAATACTGAGTTTTACAAGTGCTAATGAAAAGTAAGATTTTTTTCTTTGGCTTGATATGTGCAAGTAAAATAGTTTAAAACAAGTAGAAACAAAAAGAATGCAGATAGCTGAATTGAAAAAAATAAAGATGAGATTTACAAGGGGTTTGTGGTCTACTACAAATGTCAATAGATTGGCAAATCTAAAACATAAAAGCATACTTCTTCACAGAATTTGTGATGCATTAGAATGTCATCGATGTTTTACCTCAGGTTCAGCACTACAGATTTAGTGCTGGAAGGGACCTTTAAAGGTCAACTAGTCCAACTCCCTTATTTTAAAAATTAAGAAAACTGATGCCTGAAAGTTTAATTGATTGACCAAAGTCACAAAGGTAATGCATAGCAGAGCAAGGGCCAGAATCCATAAGCCCCTACTTCAAATTTAGTGTTCTTTACAGTATACTATGTTACCTTAAATTAATAAAATAGAAACCAACATTTTCAGTTATTTCTGATAGCATCTCCTACTTTGGCACTCCCCTCTGAAATAATGTTCCAAATAAATCAAGTCTAGGTATTCTGAAAGATTCCAAGTCCTGCTTAGCTTAAAAAAAAAAAAATTAAAGGTTTTAGTGACTAATGGAGAATGTTGTATTGATTTGATAATAATTTATTTTTTCCAAGAGAAGCTTACATCTATCTAAGTATCTGGCATGATTTTCAGTGCTGTACTATAGGGAAATCAGGCAACTGCTCAAACATATTAAGAATTAGTCTAATTTACATGACAGAATTTTTTAGAGGAGAATATAAAAATAAACATTTATGGCCCATGACAATAAGTGAAATGAATGGTAGTAAATTTAATCAAAACAAAGGGGAAAAAGCCTACAAAGAGGTTCAGAAAATATTCACTGGAAATATGTGAATGGATGAAGATGGAGAGAACTCTTAAAGGGTGTCCAAACCTAGTAAGCCTAATAATCCTACAATTCAATACTTAACATAAACCATTGTAATTCTCAAGTTTAAGGCTATTATGAAAATAAATTTTCCTACTTAAGAATTTTTTTTCAACCTTTGCCTCAGGACCTGTCTTCTTTCAAATTACCCACACAGTTGTCCTTTAGAGTTCCTACATCTATGAAACCAGGGAATGAAGCTGATATTTTTGTCACCAGTTTCCAATTTTGTCTTTACTAATTTAAGACGACAGGAAAGGGTATAAGAAGTTAAACCTCAATCCATAAATTGCCAAAGGATTTTTAATACTTGAAAAGATACATTACTCAATGAATAACATGATGCTGCTTCACTGAGTTGGATATGAAAGCTAACAGTAAATTTCAATTAAAACAAATCAAAACTCAATAACTTCTACATTTTAAAAATAAGTGAAAGGCAAGAAGAGTTATAAAAGATAAATTTGACACCTGTTTAATCTTTAATTTGAAAATCCAATTGATTTGTGCTTAAATATGGGTAATTTTTAAATGAAGAACGCAAATAATTAAAAAATATAAGTAGTTTTCATAACATCAAAGACTTCAAAGTATTAAAAATAGTTCAAAAAGGTTACAAAACATCTAAAATATTTTTAAAATGAGTACCTGACTCATAAGGTAGATAATTTGAATTACCACAGGAATGAATGCGACAAGTGTTTACTAGAACACAAATACTACACAGCAGCTTAGGGTGGCAAAAAAATATTAAACCAAATTTAAATTGCAGAAATAATTAGCACAGGCAGCCATTTACCAGTTACTTTGTCCAGGATCAAATCTCTAGGTGTATAAAAAGAATCAGGAGTTATTTAAAAGATGTGAATGACGACTTTTGATTTCACTTTTAAAAGTGGAAACATATTTTTCAAAAGTTACTAAACTCTGCCTAATGCAGGGCTTTCAACCTGTGGGTTGCGACCCCTTTGGGGGCTGAATGATCCTTTCACAGGGGTCACAGGGGTGGCCTAAGACCATCAGAAAACACATATTTCTGATGGTCTTAGCAACTGAGACATCGTTCTATTATCTCCAGGCGGGTCTGCCCACATATGAATATTAAAGGATCGCAGCATTAGGAAGGTTGAGAACCACTGGCCTAATGCTACCATTTAGGTTAACTTTCCAAGCAACTTGACCATTTGTTAAATGTGCATCTTTGGGAAATAGATTTAACATCTCTAAGCCCCAGTTTCCTCATTTGTAAAATAGTGGTTTTACTAGAAAAAAAACCAGATAGTATTACAGTGCCTACTATGTGCCAGGAACTACGCTAAGTGTTTTCTAAAAACTATCACATTTGATCCTTACAATCCAGAGAGGTAGGTGCTATTATTATTCCCATTATACAGCAGAGGAAACCTAGGCAAACAATGACTTGCTCAAGTTCACACAGCTAGTAAATTTATGTAAAGCTGGATCTGAACTTAGTTCCCCCTGACTCTAGGACCAGAGCTCTATCTACTATGCCACCTAGTAGCCTCTAAGTTAGGTTAAGATGATCTCTAAATTTTCTTTCAGATATAATTCTCTGAATCTATGAAAACCCTTGGGTATCTCCTGTGATGTAACACAAGCAACAAATGATGTATACAAGCAACAAATTAATACTAAATATTGATTTACTGGGCTGCTCAGTAAGTGACTGCTTAATGAACAATCCAACCACACATAATGCAGGGGGTAGGAGAGGTGAGGTGAGGAGGACAATACTAGTTTTATTACAAATCAATGAACAGTAAAATTTAGGAATCTGGATGATATGACCATACTCCATCTTGGGCGAAAAAAACAAAAAAAGGTAATCGATCCATATAAACTTATACATTACACTTAAAGCATTGTGTGTGTCTTCAACAAGGAACTTTCTCCATCAATGCAGGTCTGTCCCTTCTCTACAGTTCAGAGTGCTAAGAGATTTGTTTGCAGACCCTGGGATCTCAAGGGATTTTCCCAGAGTCAAAGAGTCAGTGTATGTCAGAGACGAGATTACTAACCCAAAAGTTTAACCTCAAAAGTAATCCGAACTTTAATTGCCCTGCTTCTTTAAACTGCGAATACCTTGGAAAATATGAAAACTTACTGTTCTTATGTAATTTTCTTATTTTACAGCAGAACAGGAACAGAATAGGAGATGACTTCTTTTAAAAAAAAAATCAAATTACCTGAACCAATTATCTTTGTATTTAGTTTAAGAATGCTGGAAAGCTTAAAAATGCTCTCAACCCTTTCTGCGTGTAGTTTTAGCTATAAAAACAATGAACTACAGCATAGAATTATTCAGGGGCAGCAAGGTGGTGCAGTGGATGGCAATCTAATCCGGAGTCAGGAAGACTCACCTTCCTTAGTTTAAATCTGGCCTCAGACACTAGCTGTGTGACCCCGGGCAATTGCCTTAGTTTCCTTATCTGTAAAATAAGCTAGAGAAGGGAATGGCAGACTACTCCAGCATCTCTGCCAAGAAAACCATTTGAGAATGGGGTTACAAAGAGTTAGGTCTGAAAATGACTGAAAAGAATTATTCATCAACAACAAAAGATGATCCGTGTCCCTTATTTATACAGCAAGTATAGCTTGTCTCTTTGTATAACAAGGAAAACCTATAATGTAGGGCAGTTTTTTGTGCCAGACATCAATAAAGTCTAGTGTACTTTAAATGTCATTTGTGACATTGACCTAAATGAATCAACTGATCACCAAGTCTTTTTAATCACCTACAATTTGTCAGGTACTCTGCTATTTGCTGGGGATACAAAGATAATAAAATAAAACAGAACAATCCCTGTTCTCAAGCGGCCTTTACTCTATGAGAGGAAACGACGTACATATATAAGTATATAAAGGCTAAATATAGGTGACATTCTGTGTTCCCTACCCCACAGTAAATTCGTATTGTTATAAACCTGAAAATAGCCCATAATTAGTGTTGGTTTTCAGTCTCTACACCTCTCCCCACCAAAAAAAGGCCTAATTTTTGGACCAATTTGGTTCTGAGTATATTTGGACCAATCTGAAATGTATGGTTTATGTCACAGAGCCATGCAGTAGTAAAACTGGGGAGAACTTGTGAGGGTGAGGGGATAGAAGATGATCTTGGAGAAAAATTTCTAGAACAGCTGCTTATCAGGAAAAGGATAAAACAAGGACTATAAGTTTATGGAGCAAGATACAAAGGCTGAACTTAGTGGTATGGTAGGAGACACATAAACAGCACGTGATGCTATTTGTAAGAGATCTTCCATGGTTTCGACCTATTCTTCTTCTATCTCTTTTTTGCCCTTCATTGTACAAAAAGCAGGTGGCTCATCTGACACACCACACAAGAAGCCAGAAGCACTAATTTTCCAAGCTTCTCTAAAGACTAGTAAGTACTACACAGGTGATAGGACCTAGAGTTCCTCTCCTAATGTAAAAAGAGTTGGATGACTCATTCTCTGGCAGTAAGAATAAAACCACTGAGCAAACAACTTTATTTTCACTGACAAATGGACCCCTGGAAAATCATACCGCCATTCCAGAAGGGGTGTGGAGGTTGTATGTTTGTGTTTCCCAAAGTTATATTTACTACCTTAAAAAAAATAAACATAGCAGTTGTCTCTTGCTTCTGTCTAGAGTAAACTGGTGTTCTGCAAATTTACAGTTGCTAGAAGATCATGTCCATGCCTCGAACACCATTTTATAGTATTCTTATAAAGAGGGTGATAACAGAACTTATTTCCTTTGTGAATGCAATTTCAAAGCTCAAAAAGATTATGCCTAGATTTACAGAAAACAATTCCCATTGTCATCAGTGAGGTCGATGATTCTAAAAGATGGACAATGTTTCACTGTGGAAAAAAAATCTAAATTATTCATGGGGTCAGCCCAGAAGAGACTAGACACTTTATGTCAGAAGTGAAGGTTTTGATGGACACTAAAAGAGAATTAGGAATATTTTAGTTTTCTTATTTATTATCTTATACTTACTTTCTAATTACTTTGTTTACATGATTTTCATCTCCCCAACCTACACACGTACACATACGTGCGCACGCGCGCGCACACACACACACACACATTCATGTATTTCTTAGTCCCTAAACATTAACATTTGTTATAAGCCTGTTCAACAAATACTTACTGAATTTAAAATAACACAAAAATATTTTTAATGTGTATTGTGAAGACTCAATCAACTCCTTATACATACTTATTGAGGATGTTTTTACATGAGGATTTTCTACATTTCTTACTGCGCATAAAATAGTTATTGATATAATATTTTAGTTTTCAGGAAGGGAAACATAGGCTATTATCAAAACAGTTTTATTAAAGTCATACCTCACACGTCCCTGGTGAAACTAGAACTAGAATCTAATGGGTTTCTTTCTCTAGACAAATTCCATTTCCAGTATCACAGCATGAGAGTATCAGTAATCCCAGCAAAATGCCTTGTACATAGTTGCTTAATAAATGTTTGCTGAATTTAATTGTATTATTATGTCAGACTAATTGGTATATCAGATTTCTAGGTATTTTCTTCCTTTGATAATTATAATGAGCCATCTTCTCTCTGAAAATAGGAATTACATCACTAAGCCCCATGTTGCTAAGTACTAGGAGCCTATGTCGTGAAGAAATGATATTTTTCTTCAGTAATAATACTACCATGTCCCTAAGTCAAGGATCTGTGATGTTGTGGGTGTGGGAATGTCTTTCAGCTTTTCTGACATTCCAAATCATGTATAACTTGGAAGACATAAGTTCCAGAGAATTGTCCGAGGCTTAACATAGATCTGAGACTTGTGCATCCTCTCACTGCTAGCAAGTATCAGAGATGGGTTTTGAATCTGGGTTTTTCTAATTCCATGTCGAGCAATTATGTCCTTATATTATCTACATAAAGATCCAGAATATTTTTCTTGAATCTCATCTGACATAAAATTATGCAGAAGAAAGGCTATTTAGTGCTTATATTACAAAATGGACATCTTAAAGTCTACTTACAGAAAGTAGTCCAGGGAAACTAGAAGCTATGGGCTTTCTACAACCTACTTTAAATAGCTCATCTTGTCTGCATAAAATGCAGAAATTTTTAGAGTAGTTTATGACAATTCCACAAAACAGACTTTCTACTCTATATATTCTGATTTAGATATATTATGCTTTCATACTTAAAGGTATTACAAATCAAGGAATGAGAAAGTAATCATAATGTACATTAAGACAGAACACACTAGTGGGAAAATTAATAAGGCTGAAAGAACAGCACTAATTCAAGGCAATGTCATTACTCTTTAGTGTAAAAAAAAGAATTATAGTCTCTTGTGAAATGAATGAAAGGAAGCATCACATTCTTAGTATAAGGAGTAACTCTTGGCTAGAAGGAGGATCATAATTGGGATATCAATGACAGTAGTAAAGAAAGTTTCAAAGCATGAGATCATCAAGCCTCTAGGAAGTCGAGCAGATGCCAGATGTCCAACTATTTGCTACTAATTGTAATTAATAAATATGGTATTTGAGGTGGGAAAATAGGAGAAAGTTCAAATTCATCATAAAATAAAAAAATTAACAATGAACAAAATGGCTAATGGTAGAAACAAAATTTAAAATTCATCAAAGATATGAAGAAAACCACATTATAAATATTTTGGGGAACCTTGCTGTAGACTACAGTCATTTTAAAAACAAGTTAAGACTTTTTTCAGTGAGAAGAGCAAAAAATCTGCAATCTTAACATTTTAGATTCTATTTTAAAAATCTTTTTAGCTATAAAATGGAATTTGAGTATATCTGTTATCTTAAATATCCTAAATGGGTTGTGAGGTTGTGAGATCATCTTTAATGATTGTAATGTACCTTCAACATTGAAAGTGCATTACAAAATTGAAAACTTAAAAATTCATTAAAAATGAATTACCATCTTAGAATAAAAGGCCCTAAAATACTGTATAATAAGTAAATGCTTACATTGTATATGGCACCCAATACTTAAGAATAATTTGCATGAATTGAAATTTTAAATTATAATTGTAAAGTGGAATTTCTAATACTTCTGATGTATTAATTTATATGAATACAATCAATATAATCAAAATAAAAAATTAATTAAAAAATTCATGACCAAAACATATTTCTATAGACTATGTCATGAAATTATATGCAGAGTAATAAATTAATATAAATAAGGAAATCAGAAACTTTGTGCCATTCATATATACACTAAGTAACTCCTATTACATTGGTAGCTGGGTCAAATAAGTGGTGCCTTTATTTTTGCCGAGATTACAACATTGACATGTAATAAACAATACAACTTCCTAGGTAAATTAGGAACGTGTAGCAATTAAGTAATAATGCAGAAGAAAAAATGAATTAATGAAATTGTATCATTAAAATTAATGAAGAATATAAATCATAACCTGGATAAAGGAATTTAAAGAGTGCTCAATTTTTAAAGTATTTTTTTTTAGGATTACAACTATGAATATATAATTTTGATAAGTGATGCCAGATTAAACATGGTAGAATCTTCCAGGCATGCCAATGATTTCCTGGGAATGTCACAGCCTGTTTGAGCTACAAGATAGGAATAGTATCATTGGTTCATCTTACAGAGTAACAGTGAATTTATTAAATAACAATCATATATTTATATCAAGATTATGAGTGAAACTGTTCTAGTAGTTGATGTAAAACACTAAAAACATTCTTCAAATATAAAGTATAATTTATTTTATTTTCTGAGTTTTCTTGGACTTTAATCTACCTGTCTTCATAAGATATTCTTCAAGCAAATTATGATGCAACTATACCCTTTTTCTGTGCATTCAAGTTCAGTATCAAAAGAACTTGGTCACAATTTCGTGTCAAAGAAGATATTTGAATTTACACACAAATTATGTAAAATGTATTAGAAAATAACTTATAGTATTCTTCCATTTACTATTCTTCCAAGACAGAAAACTTAAGAATTGTCTTACCTGACTGGGTTCTGTTCCAGTAACACTCAAGTCTTGAATGGATCTACGCCTGGGCTGTCCGTTGCCTGCTAGAGAGAAAAAAAAAAAACAAAACCTCTCATCTATTTAGAAATAAAACAAGAATACAGGAGGAAGTTGGACTTTAGATAAACCAAAGAGAGAAACAAAATTTTAAAAAAAGGTATGACAGTTTGGGTGCAGAGGTAGAAAAAGGGAGAGAGGAAAAGAAGAGGAAAGGAGAAGAGACAGCTGCAATGTTTTAACTCAAAAAATGCTGGCCTGCCGCAGAAAGTATACCCTAATACAATAACCACTCCTACCACATGAATAGCTGCTACTACTCTCTCTTCCACCATCTTCTGTCATGTGTTTAAATAGGATTAATGCTTGGGGGCTGGGGCTGATGACGGCATCTATTTCAAGGGCCTTACGTTATGCAAGACAGCTAAGCATGCTGTAAGACACTACTAGCTTTAACCTGTAGTCTTTTTTGTTGTTGCTTTTTTTCCAAGTCCCACTATCTTTAGGTTCATCTTGCTTGTTTATATTAAGAAAGACCCAAAATCAAGTATTTGTTTCAATATTAGCCTTCACCAGAATTCAGGACCCAGCACACATTAGGTGCTTAATACATCTGAACTGAATATAACATTTAAATTGTCTCGTGAACAAAAACTTCCCCTCATTTTCCTATATAGCTAAACAACTAACCTCCCTTCTCCTATCAAATATAAATCTTGTTCTTATGAACAGATTGTGATTTTTAAAGTTATGCAAAAAAAATCCTACCAATGGATGAAAGAAAAACAAATCTTTAAAAACTGAATGAATTAAGCAATAATTTCACTGGGTACTTTTTTTTTTTTTTTTAGGAATAGGATTGTTTATATAGTATCTCCTAAGATGAGAGATCAGCTGTCCAAAAGGAAACACCAAAATGCTCTGAGTAACAGCTGACACAATGCTCTACATTCTTTTGACTTTGAAAGCTGCATTACGTAACTTTCCTACTAGCGGGTAGCACTCAGAAACATTCATTCTAGCACTTGTAACCCTCTGAGCACATACCATTCATATTCAGTGTTTCATAACCTACACATCACATTGATCTCCCCAACTCTGGCTTTAATTGGTGGCATAATTCAGTATACTTATTGTTCTTTGCATCATGAAGTACTTATCTGACACAAATTTTAACAAACCTTTACAAATAATAGTGCTTTTGTACATGAATGTGTTTAACTAAAATGACAACTCAAATTCTAGAGGCATGAAGCTGAATTCTTACCTATACTTTTAAAGAGAAATATCTTTACAGTAATCTGCATTTTCATTCAAAGATCCCAAAGCATTCAGCCTTTTTAATGTGAAAAAACTAGTTCTAAGAAAATATTTAATAATGAAATTTAGTATACAATGGTATTAATGATAATACTGTCAATTCAATGTTCTTTGAGGATATAAATGATATTGTCCACAACTAAAAACAATTTCGGACACATTTCATTCAACAACCCAACTCTAAAATTAGCTTGGATAAAACAAGCTCATAAAAGTGTCTGGGATTCTCATTTCATATTAGCTACATTTGTGAATCTAAGGAACCTAGTACATGTGTCCCTAAACCATTAGATCATCACTGCAATTAAAACAAAAACAAAAACAAACTAACATATTCAGATGGGGGGTGGGAGGGAAGGAATAGGGAATCAAAACTTTTAAGGGAATAGGGGAAAGCAGAACCGAGAGTCAGAGTGAATGCCTTTAAATGAGGAATTTTCAAGCTAGTAGGAAGAGCCAAAGCAAGCAGTACTGGGTGATGCATTTCAATTAGCATAACCATGGCAGAAACCATCTGGCAAATAGTTCACACAAAGCAAAAAAAGGATTGCAATCAACAAATACTTGTTGCTCCAATATTAAGCTTTAAGCCATAATTTGGAAATATGAATGTAAAATAATCCATCTCCTGTTATCTCAAATGAAAATTACTAGGTCTGTTCCTAGGAAATTTTGATTGATTCTCATTTTTTTACCCTAAAGAATACTAATTTGGCAACTGACTAATTTTACATTTTTATATGGCTCCCTGAAATGCACATACCTTCCCGATCAACTAACTCTAATGATAATATGACTAACTCTAGTGATATGAATACCATGGCTAGTTTTGAAGGCACAACTGAACAGATCTTTCTTAGTGAACCACAAGGCACATTTAACTTTAGAACCAACTAGACAGGTCAAGTATTTGGTTTGAAATGATAGGTGAGGAAAATATTTTCATGACCTGTCTCATATCACTGAATCCAATTCTCTGGGTAGTACTGTCATATAGAAAGAGATGGCTTCTGAAATCAGATAATTTATCTTTGGGTCTGCTGAAAATGAACAAGTAGGCTTTCCAAAGAACACTACTTCCTCGGTCTAGGAACTGGAATCATGAGTTCCTGAAAAACTGATCCCTTACACTCTTGCTCAGTAAGGCCTCTTTCTCCCACCTTTCTCTCCTCTCTTGATACTCATACTCCATACTTTCCATCCAAATGGCCTCCCTATACCTGCTTTAATATACAGGATGTTCTCTGCTCTTGATTTTGCATTCTCAGCTTTTAGTATTCAAATTTCTGCTTTGGGATGTGATTCTCAGGATACCTTTCTTCACATGCTAACAGTACTTCATATTGCATTATTACATCATTTATTATTCAGAATTAGGCATTTAAATCTGTGTTCACCTTTAGATCCCCATTTAGTGCTTAGGTAGTTTTTGTGTTAACATTTATGGATAAAAATAGCCTTTTTTTACAGGAAGGTATCACCTTGAACCTTTGCCTTTTAACAGACTCTAGAAAGATCAATGAAATTATATTTGTAAAGCACTTAGCACAGTTGGCACACAGTGGAGTTCAATAAATCCTTGTTCCTTTTCTCAAAACTCCCTCTATGGAGGAATGTCTTTCCAGGGGGAGTCCAGTTAAAGTCAATACCATCAGGCTGTCCTTTACCTTGTGGTCAAACTGTACTAAAACCTCTAGGAAGCAGAAAGAAATGAAGATAAGGGGGAGGCTAGGTGGCGCAGTGAATAGAGTCACTCCCTGGAGTCAGGAGGACCTGAATTCAAATCTGGCCTCAGACACTTACAGACACACACACACACACACAGACACACACACACACACACGCACACACACACACCCCTAGCCATGTGACCTTGGGCAAGTCACTGAACCCCAATTGCCCTCCAAAAAAAAGGCAAAAAAAAAATGAAGATAAGGCTTATTTTTTTTATGTTAACAGCAACCACACCTGATGACTTTCTAGCTATTGTTAGTGTTGAAGATATTTTACATCTTACGTGAAGAATTTCCTATCAACTAGTTTATAAACTCCCCCCAAACTTTATCTTAAAGGTCTTACCATTTTCCCCCTTTTATATATCTACAGCAGTTACAGAAATTTCTATGTTTTTCCATTAGCAGCATTGTCTACAAAATATTCCATAAATAACAAGGCATTTGGCCCCATCTCCAACTATCATTACAAAAACAGAGATTAGCGATGGCAAGATTTGATTTTACCTAAAACAAGACAAAACAAGGCTGAATATCATTTAAAAAATCAGAACAATGAGGTAAGGGAAGTGGGGGAGTGATGAGGAGGACAGAAGAGAAGATAGAAGAAAAGGCAGACTGACTGGGGGAAGTATGCTTGCCAACTTGAGGTGGGGAGTAGGGGAGAGATGGGAAGAAAATTTGGAACTCAAAATCTTGTGGAAATGAATGTTGAAAGCTAAAAAAAACCACACACACACACACAAAACCCAAATAAACCCAAACACAACAGAACCAGTCTTTCTGTTGCACCAGGTTTATCAATTTAAAGAAGATGAAGGTATGTATGTACCTTTAGTTACTATGAATTTAATTTTGAAAATATAAAAACATACATTGTCTTGTTGTCTACTTATTAAATTCTAAAAGTATTTTACATGCATAAAGACAGCTATAATTTAAAGAATCTCTTCAAAATCCTGCAAAGCTATACTTAAAAAAGAGATAATATGAAGTGGTCAGACAAAACACCTTACAGAAAGGTTCCTGTATCAATCTGATTGAAACCTATAATTTATTTGATCATTTCTGTGAGAACAAGATGTTGAGCATATTACTCATTAGAACATTAAATCACTTCAGCATTTTTACTCAATTATTTTAGGCTCAGAAATTACAAAAGAGGGAGCAAAGCGCTGCTATACCTCTTTTTAAATTTGTAAACTGAAGCACTTAAAAGCCCTTCATCTATATGCTTAGTGGAGAATTTTCAAGGGCTTATAAAAAGTGTTTGGGAGTGAAAGAGAAGGGGAAAAATTGTCTTAGATTAAGTTAATAACCCTGAGTTATGAATGTCAGGACCCTAAAATAACATTAACAGAATTGTTTAAGTATAAAATCCCCTGTAAAATTAGTGACATTTTACAAAGAAATCAATCTGAGTACAAATTCTGGGTAATTAATATTATTACTAGAATAGTATGGATAGCTGAAGACTCCTGCTTCTTAAACAAATTTTTTAGAAATAGCTACTGGTTCTGTTAAAAACAACAACACTTTTTTCCTGTTGATCTCAAAATGCACTGTGAATTCCTGGTTAGTTTTTGTTCAGAGATAACCAGTACTATATAATTCAAGCCAGGGCTAAATAGCTTGGTCAAGCCTATGCTTGAAAATTACATAAGGAACCACGAACAACATTCTAGGTTTCTCAATGGCTAAGCTAAACTCTTGTTGTATTACTGTTCACCTAGACACAATTGCTACCCTTAACACAGATGTTTTTAACTAGTTAACTTCCTGCTGCTTTTTTGTGTAATAAGAGGCCAAGCCATCCCAAATCCTTAAATTCTGAACATATTAAAATCATAAACCACTCAATCCTTTTTTCCTGCATCACTCCCATTCTCCCAATAAAAGCCCCCAATGTTATACAATACAGATATGATACAATGTATCTGTTTTTACTGTAACTGATATGTTGTTTCATGACAATAATCTCTACTTCATTATTAACATGTTTTCAACTAAGGCAAGAAAAAGTACTGTCACTCTAAAAAGAATATTTGGCATGGGCAACAAAGTTATAAAAAAGAAATAGAAAATGTCTTACAAATCAGAAGATAATTGAGTAAACAAAGATCTCCACGTTTTACGTAATTTTAACTCAAGAAGACTAAAAAAGGTCATAAAACCTTAAAGTAATTAAATAAAGAAGGGATTAAAAACTTATACTTTAACTTAGATATGGAGATTACAACTCTTCAGTCCCTAAACTCTGATTGCTGGAAAACACTAAAGAAAGTAGATCTCTAAGAAAAATCTCAAATTCACTAGCTCACAAAAAAGTTCAATAAATAAACAAACATAAAACAAGGTTAACTAGTCTAAATACTTAAAAGAACTTTCAGATAGGACATAAATGTTTTCCTCTCCTCTAAAGGTAATCAGGTTCTATCTACCCCTAACTTGGGATACATGAGATGTTCAGGACTAGCACTTTTGAGGGCTTGCCCAGCCCTTTTCAGGGATACACATCCACCTTTGGTTCCTATCTGATTCACCCAACTCTCACCTGTGGTTCCAAGAAGCTGTAGCATGTGCAGTGGTCACACCCTGATCCTGGTTTTTAAACCATCTTGGCAAATGCACCAAAACAGGTTAAGGGGAACTGACAGGCCTTGAACCTATCCATCTTTTAGGGGGATGTTAACTTAAGGTATGCGAAGATTTTTACTGGAGGGATAGAAGGATGAGAACAATTTGTTCCAAGGCAGCCAAAACAGGCATAGCAGAGCACTTATAGCTTGGTCAGGTATCAAAGATGCCAAAGATATCTACCACATCCCAGGTCATTGTCTTAACTTCTGGCCTACCACTAGATTATGATGATTCAGGAAGAGGGTGAGGCTGATGACTTTGTGCAACTTGGCCCCACTTAAATCCAATTAATTCTCAAGTCAAGAAATCACATTGTGATTATCACTGGTCCTTTTGAAAATGAAGGACAAAAAACAACAATCCCTAACTTACTGAGGCATCAGTAAGACACATGCATCTTTTATACAAAATGAAAACAAGCAGGACTGCATATTTCAGCTGCTTTTAGTTAAGGATGACATGTTTGCTATTTCTTTTGCTGTGGATTGCTCACTTCACTGTTTCATGGCTATTCTAGGGCAAAGATGTACAATATGACTCACAATAGTTCCTGTCTACTGAAGGCTAAGGATACATCAATAAATGTGTTAGATCTCAGTTGTTTTTGTTTTCTTTTTTTTTGCTTTTTTGGGAGGGGGGGAAGGCAGGGCAATTGTGGTTAATGACTTGCCCAACATCACATGGCTAGTAGGTCACATTTGAATTCAGGTCCTCCTGACTCCAGGGCAGGTGCTCTATTCACTAAACCACCTAGCTGTCCCAGTTGCTTTTGTTTTCTGAATGGAATAATTTTGTCTTGATCCTGTTGCTACATAAGCTATTTATTTTGGGAAACTTAGCACTTTAATTTGTTGGAGAAAGTGGATGATGAATTTTAAAGGAATGAACTAATTTGGGGGCAAGAATTTCCCTTTGTAATATAGATAGGGCAGAATCATGTTGTACATGCTTTTGTATAAAGAAGACAAATGCAACTAAAATTAAATGGAAAGAGATAACTAGGAACAAAGCCTCTGCAGGAAGTTTTGCTCACAAGGGTCTCTCATTTCCAAGACATATAAGCCATTCCCCAAATGGCAAATAGTTAAACAATATTAATGGGTCATTTCTTATGAAAGAAATCTGAACAATCAAGAGCCACATTAAAAAAATGTACCAAATCACTAGTAATACAACCCTGAGGTTATACCTCCCACCCATCAGACTGATAAAATTTACCAAAAATAGGAAAACATGTACATTAATATATGTTTGTGGGGCGGAGCCAAGATGGCGGCGTAGAAGCAGCAAAGCACCGCAGCTCCCACACAAACACGCTAAAAAACTCATAAAATGGGACGCTAAACAGATTTTCAAGCTCCAAAACTCTCCACAAGACAGAAAGCACTACAGGCAGCGCAGCAGGCGGGGCTCTTCGCAGCAGTCGGGGACCACGGCTGAAACCCCGGCTGGCTCAGGCCCTGGGGCATCGGCGTGGCTATAGGAGAGCAGATCGGCTGCACTGGAGGCACAGTTACCACATTTATCAGGCCAGAAGACAAAAAGGCTAAGAGAAAGGTCAGTGGATTTTGCTAACTGGGGAGGAGAAGAGCGGGTCCGGCCAAACTGCTCCCAGGGCAAGGAGGCAGCGGGAGGCGGCTGTTGCAGCAGGACCCTCTGAGAGCCGCAGCGGCTGCTTCAGAGCCCTCGGCCTGCAGATAGCAGGGGGGCTGACGCGACCCATCGAGGCCAAGGGCTCTTGCGTTGAGCGGCC
>JAQQSW010000321.1:32411-52148 GCA_028646575.1 Pseudocheirus occidentalis
CCCTTGGCCTCGATGGGTCGCGTCAGCCCCCCTGCTATCTGCAGGCCGAGGGCTCTGAAGCAGCCGCTGCGGCTCTCAGAGGGTCCTGCTGCAACAGCCGCCTCCCTCTGCCTCCTTGCCCTGGGAGCAGTTTGGCCGGACCCGCTCTTCTCCTCCCCAGTTAGCAAAATCCACTGACCTTTCTCTTAGCCTTTTTTTCTTCTGGCCTGATAAATGTGGTAACTGTGCCTCCAGTGCAGCCGATCTGCTTTGCTATAGCCGCGGTTCCCGGCCCGCTGCCCCAGGGTCTGAGCCGGCCGGGGTTTCAGCAGCGGGTCCCAGACTGCTGCGAAGAGCCCCGCCTGCTGTGCTGCCTGTAGTGCGGAGAGTTTTGGAGCTTGAAAATCTGTTTAGAGTCCCATTTTATGAGTTTTTTAGCGTGTTTGTGTGGGAGCTGCTGTGCTTTGCTGCTTCTAAGCCGCCATCTTGGCTCCGCCCCTCCACAGAGATATTTTTAATTATGTGACATTATATGATAAAAGAATAAAAGTGCAAATGAATGGACTGGAGTCTTCTGTTTGTCTTTTAAAGCCTTTCTTAAGCTATACCTTTCTCTTCTTTCCAGGTCTCTTACAATCTATTTCTCTGTGTATTCTGCGATCAAGAGACACTGGCTTCCTTGTTATTCAAATACATTTTATCTTCTGAATACATTTTCACTGCTCAGAACCATGAATATAATTTTCTTTTTTTGTCTCTCTCTGAAGCACATTCAAGTTACAACTAAAACCCACCTCCTTCTTCAGAAAGCCTTTTCTAATCCACATTAGTAATTGTTCTTTTCTTCCATTTGTAAATAATTGTTTGGCATTCTTTTCTCCATTTTAATGTAATTTCCTTGAAGGCAGTCAGATTCTGATTTTTTGCCTTTCTTCATATATCCAATGTTTAGGCCAAAACCTGGGACATAGCTAGGTATTTAATAAGCATTTGTTCCCTTGCTATTGATTTAATTTCATAGATCCCTCATGATTTATGATAAATTTATTTTAAGGAAATAATTCCTAATCATTAGAACTACATCAAACTTAAGTAGTCATCGTTTGACAAAAATGATTTCTCCTTTGTTAGAGGTCTTGAAGCAAAGATTGGTGTCTATTTGATGGACAGATTGTAGAGAGTCCTTTGGATGAGGTGCAGATAGGAAGTATATGACCTCTGACGTCTTTACTGACTTTGAGAAGTTGTAATTCTGTGGAATTTGGCTCATTAGGTGAATTCAGATAAGGTTATTTTCATGTAGAATTACTTTGATGATTGATAATTTCTTCAGGACACACTCCATCTCTTTTCATAGTGAAGAGAACTCATGTCCTCTTATTACACACCTTCATATTATAATAAAAGTGAAAGAACATTTTGACCCAAATAAAATTTTTCTCAAAGTTTAAAAAAAGAGCAAAAGGCCTTTTCCTGTTTTGTAAAATTCTCCTGGGTTTTTTTTGAGTATTGTGAATATTGTAAGTCTAAATTTAATAAGTACTTCAACATTACAGGAGCTTTGAAATGTAGGTAATGCCCTGGTTGATAGAGTACAATCAGCTCTCATCACTTTTCCCTCACATTACATCCAAAAGTCATCAAAGTCTTACCATCCACTTTGCCTCAGAATCCTGTAGACCACTGGACATTATCATCTCTCCTACTCATATAAGTCAAATACCCTTGGGCCTTGTTTTTACTCAGCTGCTTCACACTTAAGAATTACAGGCCTTTATATCTGTTTTACTGCTCTACTGTTTTGTACGTTGACACCCCCAATAATGTTTCTCTCCTCTCTGTCTCTGTCTGTTTCTCTCTGTCTCTCTGTCTCTGTCTCTGTCTCTGTCTCTGTCTCTCTCTGTCTCTGTCTCTCTCTGTCTCTCTCTGTCTCTCTCTGTCTCTGTCTCTCTCTCTCTCTCTCTCTCTCTCTCTCTCTCTCTCTCTCTCTGTCTGTCTCTCTGAACTTTTTAAAATTCCTTTACAGAAAAAGATGTCCAGATATTTTCTTCAAAGTGCCATACTGCTCTATGCTGTTTATATCTGTCTCTATTCTTTTTCCCAGATGACGCTCTGGGCTATTCTTTGCTTGAAACCATCCTATTTTAGAAGGTCATATAGTGACCACTTGGGGATTCTTCTGATATCCATTCTCATTACAAGCCCATTCTAGAGAATGTTCCATTTTAAGTAATATTATTAGACCAGTGTGTAAAACTATAATAATGCCCAAATATAGTTACTATCCTTAAGAAATCATATATTAGTGAAGACATCAAAGTTACTAAATGTGAAAAGTGAGGGAGAGAACTGATTCAAACTAAATTATCTGAATTCAGGGCAAGGAAAAACAAGACAAAGAAAAAGAAAAAAAGAAACATTCTTTCTCCCCAAATAGAGTAAAACCTCTAGAAGTCCAATTGTTAATGAGAATCATGATCAATTAAACTTTTGAATAAGAAATGTTTAATTTTTTTTTGCTTGAACCCTTTTGTAATATCTTTCTAAAGTAAAATTTCCCCTTCCCCCTTTATTAATTTAATTATTTAGTAATCACTAAAAGGATTATTTGAGGATATTTGATCTTCCATGATTTCAGATAATCATTTAAAAGTAAACAATTACTTCTGAATTCACAGACATAACTGGTAGTGTTTCATGATTAAGATGGACTAGGCTCAGATAGTTATTGAAATTGTAACATTTAACTTTTCAAAAGTATATCTTTACTATGCCTCATTTAATGGTTTGCTTCTTCTCTTTAAAGTTGAATATCAGTTGCAAAATCTGATCAAAATTCAAGTCATCTGCATTCTGTACTCTTGAGCAAAGAAATATTTATTCATTCACTTAAAATATTTCTTGTTGATTATGTGACAGATACTGCAAGAGATTGTATATATATGAATGCTGTGTCTACTTTAGCTCTGATTTTGAACAAGTATTTGGAACCTTAATTTCCATATATCTTAAATAAAGGCATGTTACAATATGGTGACAGAGCTTTTACCTATTATTGAATGACCATTCAAAGATACATACATGAATATAGGTAGATAATTTATAATTAAACTTCGCAAAGGATTATCAATAAAATGAAAAAATACAGATTATTAAAGATAATTTCTAGAATCCTTTCCTTCCTTGACTGTCTTTTTTGTAAAGTATTCAGATAATTACATTCTATTAAATTTTAATAAAATTTGGAACTAAAATAGAGACTTTCTTCAAAACATAGTGTAATATAGATATAAAACTTAGTTGTCTTTCAAAGTGTTTGACTCATAGAGGATGCATATTTATTCCAGCACTGATTCTTTTTCTAAAAGAAGTTTTGCAGCATCTCTTTTGGAGATGGTTTTTGAGCTAATCTACTTGATCCATCATAAGTGGGACTTGTGACTTTAAGCAGACTTGCTACAGTATTCAACTAGCAATAGGAATGCAAAAATCTTATTTTAAATGTTTTAAGCAAAGTATACTTACCACAACTAATTCTTCTTGTATAGATAAAATGTTCTATCCTGTCAGTGAATTTCTATTTTAACTAAAATTTTATATTTATTAATTTTTTTGTTTACTTTTACTTTACAAGATTCAGTTCCACAGTTCTTTCAGTATCAAATTTTCTTCCCCTTCCACTCCTCACCCTCCACCCCCATGGCAGCATGAAATCAAGTATATGATCTGCAAATACTTTCGCATTAGACATTATGCAGGTTGTAAAGAAGGATTGCATTTGATGGAATGAACAATGGCAAAGAGGAAACAAAAGCAAAGAGAGAGAGAGAGAAAGAGAGAGAAAGAGAGAGAGAAGGTAGTTTGCTTCAATTTGCATTAAAACTCTGTTCTCTCTAGTTCTTTCTCTCAATGTAGACAGTTTTTTCCTCATCATGATCCTTTTGGAGTTGTTTTATAACCTTACATTTCTGAAAAAAGTCCAGTCTATCAAAGTTAGTCATTACACATATGTTGTGTCTATAATTGAGTATAGATATCTACTGGTTCTGCTCTTCTCACTTACCATCAGTTTGTACAAGTTGCTCCAGATAAATATGACGTCCTTCTGCTCCTCATTTCTTGTAACACAATAATATTCCAATACATTCTTATGCCCAATTTATTTAATCTTTCCCCAATTCATGGGCATCCCCTCAATTTCCAGTTCTTTGCCACAACACAAAGAGCTGCTACAAATATTTTTGTATATACAGGTCTTCCTCACACTTCTATGATCTTTTAGGGAAATAACACTAGAAGTGGCATTACTGGGACAAAGGGTTGGGAATTATTTATAGCCCTTTGGGCATATTCCCATTTTCAGAATGGTTAAATCAGTTCACAATTCCACCAACAATGCATTAGTGTTCCAGTTTTCCCACATCCTCTCCAGCATTTGTTTTTTTCCTGTTTTGTCATCTTAGCCAAACTGACTGTAGAGATGTGGTATCTCAAAGTTGTTTTTACTTGCATTTCTCTAATCACTAGTGATTTAGAGCATTTTTTCATATGCTTATAGTTAACTTTAATTTCTTCATCTGAAAACTGCCTGTTCATATCCTTTGACCATTTATCAGTTGGGGAATGGCTCTTATTCTTATAGGTCTGACTCAATTCTCTGTATATTTTTAAAATGAGGCCTTTATCAGAGACTGTGGTTGTAAAAATTCTTTCCCAATTTCCCCTTTCTCTCTTAATCTTGGTTACATTGGCTTTGTTTGTATGGAAACTTTTCAATTTAGTGTAATCAAAATTATCCATTTTTCATTTTATAATGCTCTCTAACTCCTCTTTGGTCACAAAGTCCTCCCTTTTCCATAAGTCTTACAGGTGCACTATTCCTGGCTTTCCCAGATTACCTATAGGAATTGTACATTTATACCTAGATCATGGACCCACTTAGACTTGATATTGGTGTACTGTGTTAGATAATGGTCTATGCCTAGTTTCTGGCATATTATATTCCAATTTTCCCAGCAGTTTTTGTCAAATAGTGAATTTTTATCCCCAAAACTGGGGTTTTGTGGTATATCAAAGAGTATATTGCTAGTCATTGACTGCTGAGTTTTTTGTACCCAATTTACTCCATTGATCCACTACTCTATTCATTAGCCAGTACCAAGTAGTTTTGATGATTGCTGCTTTGTAGGACAGGTTAAAATCTGATATGGCTAGAAGACCTTCCCTAGCATTTCTTTTCATTAATTCACTTGATATTCTGGATCTTTTTCTTCCAAATGAATTTTTTTGCTACTTTTTTCTAGTACTATAAAGCATTTTTTGGTAGATTGGTAAGGCACTAAAATGCAATTTAATTTAGGTAAAATTTGTCATTTTTATTATATTAGTTTGACCTAGCCACAAGGAATTGATGTTTTTTCCAATTAGTTAGATATGACTTTATTTTTGTGACAAGTGTTTTGTAATTCTGTTCATATAGGTCTTGGGGGTTTTTTTGGCAGGCAGATTCCCAGATATTTTCTATTGCCTACAGTAACTTAAAATGGAATTTATCTTTCTATCTCTTGGTATTAGGCTTCATTAGAAATATAAAGGAAACTCAAGAATTTATGTGGTTTTATTTTATATCCTGCAACTTTGCCAAATTTATGTATTGTCTGAAGTAATTTTGTTTGGTTTATTCTCTAGGACTCTCCAAGTATATCATCATATCATCTGCAAAGAGTGATAGCTTAGTCTCTTCTTTGCCTAATTTGATTCCTTCAGTTTCATTTTTCTTTTCTAATTGCTGCTGGTGACATTTCTAATACCAAATTGAACAGGAGGGGTGATAGTAGATAACCTTGATTCACCCCTGACCTTATTGGAAATACTTTTAGCTTACCCCCATTACATATAATACTGACTGATGGCTTTAAATAGATGCTACCTTTTATTTTAAGTTAGACTCCATTTATTCCTATTCTTTCTATTATTTTAATAGGTATGGATGTTGTATTTAGTCAAAAAGTCTTTTCTGCATTTTCTGAGATAATGATATGATTTTTCTAGTTTTATTGTTGATTTTATCAATTATACTTACGGTTTTCCCAACACTGAGCCATCCTTGCATTCCTGGAATGGATCATAGATGATCAACTTGCATTATCCTTGTCATCAGATGCTTTAGTCTTTTTGCTAATATTTAACTTAAAAATTTGCATCTATATTCATGAGGGAAATTGTTCTACAATTTTCTTTCTATATTTTGTCTCTTCCTGATTTAGGTTTCAATGCCACATTTGTGTCATAAAAAGAGTCTGATAGGACTCTTTCATTGATTTTCCAAAATAATTTAAAGAGTGTTGGAATCAATCATTCTTTAAATGTGTGATAGAATTAGCTAGTAAATCCATTTGGTGCTGAGATTTTTTCCTTGGGAGTTCATTGATGGTGTGTTGTAATGTCATGCACAAACAGCCTCCCAAAAGAATGCTACCATGAACAGCTTTTAAGATTCTTATTAAACAGTATAGTGAACACTCTATTTATTCAAGAATAAATCAAAGGAAAACTTTCATAACAAATCAATACAATATACACAATATTATATCTTATCACAGAAATTCACAATATAGTGTTCACAACAGCTTATCATTAGAATGGCCACACATTTTTCACCAAAGTGGTCACAGTATTTAGAACAAAAACCAAAATAACTTTCATCTGGTTTCCCTAAGAAGGCTTGCCTCCTTTCATGGTCGTTCAGTCATTTCAGAATATAAGGCAGTCTTCCACTCATGGAACAACTAGATTAACTTAATCAGACTTTTATTTAGCAATCAGTTATTAAGCATGGCTAATCAATAAATACAATCATTAGAAAATATACAAACTATCCACCCCTCAGTCTTTAGTAAACTTCAATTTCATCACGGTATTCAATATCCAAGGAGAGGTCTTTTCTTTATGTTGACTCAGGGTGGTCTCTCAGATTCCCTGAATCCCCTTCTATGTTCCCAGCTCCTACCTGAATCCACCAAACAGTCACCTGGATTCAGAGTCAGACAGCTCTGAGGTCCTTGTCTAGTCCTCCAGGCAGTTCCTGCTGCACACTGAAGTTCACAAGATCCAGCACGCCTCAAAACCTCCACAACTTTTATTCCCCAGAACTCAAGTATCAACCAAACCACAAAGTCTTATCTTAGTCATGCATCAGTCCTCCAGTATTTCATCTGGCACTATGACCCAGAAGAAATCTCAACCTTCCAGGGGGCTTTCTTGGCATCAGCTTCAGCCTTCACCAGATTCTGGTCTCAAGGAAATCCTCTCTCAGTTCTCAGCTAGTTTCCAGATGCTTACTGAGAGAAGCTCTCTCTCTCTCTCTCTCCTCCACCAAGAGCCCACCACAGACACACACACACATAACATTGGCTTCCAGTTTCAGCCAAACCCTTCATGTTATGTGAGCAACAAGAGGCAGAGTTTACACCCTCTGTCTCTTTCACAGAACCTTGACTAAGGGCTAAGTACATGCTTACTTTACGTAAGAAAAAGGGGTTTTCAAATTTAAATTAATTACCAATACCTGTGTTCGATTTCTTTTTCTCATATGGGGTTATTTAAGTAATGAACTTCCTCTTCAATTAATCTGAGCAATTTACATCTTTGTAAGTATTCATCCATTTCACTAATATGGTCAAATTTATTCGTATAAAATTGGAAGAAAAAATTCCTAATTTTTGTTTAAATTTCCTCTTCATTGGAGATAGATTCATCTTTTTCATTTTTGGTACTTGACATTTTGTTGTCTTCTTTCTTTTTTCATCATATCGGCTAAAAATCTATCAATTTTATTGTTTTTTTTTCATAAAACAAGATTTTAACTTTATTCATTAGTTCAGTAGTTTCTTAAATTGAATTTTATTATTCTCTCCTTTGGTTTTCATTATTTCTAATTTAGTATTTAATTGGTGATTTTCATTTTTTTCTTTTTCTAGGTTTTTCAGTTGCATGCCCAGTTTATTGAATTATATTTTCTGTTTTATTTATATATGCATTCAGGCATATAAAGGTACTTTTGCTGCATCCCAAAACTTTTAGTATGTTGTCTCATTATTGTCATTCTCTTCAAAGAAATTACTAATTGTTTCTATAATTTCTTCTTTGACCCACTCACTCTTTCAAATTAAGTTATTAAGTTTCCAATTAGTTTTTGTGTCTATTCTTCCATAGCCCTTTAATTCATATAATTTTTACTTCATCAGGATCTGAGAAGGATGTATTTAATATTTCTGCTTTGCAGCACTGAATTGAGAGGTTTCTAAATTCTTATTAGATGCCTGGTTTTTGTGTATGTACCATGAACTGCTGAGAAGAAGGTATATTCCTTTTTATCCATATTCAGTTTTCTCCAGAGGTCTACCATATTTCTCTTCTCTAAGATTCTATGTACTTCTTTAATTTCTTTCTTTTTTTTTGAAGTTAGATTTATCAATTGTAGAGAATGGAAGATTGAGGTCCCCCACTAGGATAGTCTTGCTATCTATTTCTTCCTCTAGCTCTCCTACTTCTTCTATAGTAATTTGGTGCTCTAGCACTTGGCACATAAATATTTAGTAATGATATTGCTTCATTTTGGATGGTGCCTTTTAGCAGGATATAATTTCCTTCTTTATCTCTTTTAATTAGATCTATTTTTGCTTTTGCTTTGTATGAGATAAGGATTGCTACCCCTGCTTCTTTTACTTTGGCTGAGGCATAATATATTTTACTCCAGTCTTTTACCTTTAGCCTGTGTGTAATCCTTTGTTTCAGATATGTTTCTTGTAAAAAAAAAATTGTAGGATTGTGAAATTTAATCTATTCTGCTATCTGCCTCAATTTTAGGGAAGAGTTTATCCCATTCACATTCACAGTTATGATTACCATATTTATCTTTCCTCCATCCTCTTATTTCCCCTGTTTATGCTTCTATTTCCCCACTTCTCCCTTCCCCCTTCTTAGGAGTTTTCCTTTTGACCATTGTCTCCTACAGTATTCCCTACTTATCAGCCCCCCTCCCTTTTCCTACCTTTCCTATTTACTACCTCTTCCCTCCCGTCTAAGCATCACCTCCTTTTCCTTTGCCCTTCCCCCTCCTACCTCCTGCTTGTATGGTATGATATATTTTTATGCTTAAGGTAGTATGTTATTTCTTTCTTGAAACAAGATTAATGAGAAGAGATCTCATGCAGAGCTCCTCTCCCTCCCCTCTCTCCCTCTATTACAATTGCTTTTTATATCTCTTATTCATATACATAACTGATTATATTATTCTCTCCTTACAAGAGGACCAATGAGGGTGAAGACCATATAATATTCATCTCCTTCCTTTCTTTCCCTCTAGTGTATTATGTTTTATGCCTTTTGTGTGGCATAATATACTCTTTTCTGTTTTGTTCTTTCCTCTTCTTCCATTGTGGTCCCTTTGCACCTTTTAATAAGGTTTTTTATCATCATTTTGTTTAGTTTGTGCCCACCCCCTCTATTTATCTCTATCTCTTTTAAATGTTGCCATAAGTATACAATTCTCAATTTCACCAGATATCAGATTCCTATATAGGGATGTAAACAGTTTGTTCTTATTAAATATTGAGTTGTGTGTGTATTTCCCCTATTTACCCTTTTATGTCTTTCTTGATTATTGTGATTAGAGATTGAATTTTCCATTGATCTCTGTCTCCTCCCCCCATCGGGGAAGTCTGGAAAGCCCTTATATCATTGAATAACCATCTCCTTGCCTGAAAGATTATGATCCTTGGTTGTAACCCAAGTTCTTTTGCCATGTAAAATATCATACTCCAGTCTCTCCAATCTTTCACTGTATAAGCTGCCAGAAGCTTACTGTAGTTTCATGATATTTGAATTCTTTCTTGTTGCTTGCAGTATTTTCTCCTTTCCCTAATAGTTCTGGAATTTGGCTGCATCATTTCCTGGAGTTTTCAATTTGGGATCCTTTTCAGGAGATGTCTGGTGGATTCTATCAATTTCTATTTTACCCACTAGTTCTAGTATCTCAAGGCAGTTTTCGTTCATGAGCTCTTGGAAGATGTTGTCCAGGCTCCTTTTTATTATCATTTCTGTTAGAACAATAATTCTTAGATTGTCTCTCCTGGATCTGGTTTCCAGGTCAGTTGTTTTTATCTTGAGATATCTTATCTCTTTATAATTTTTTATTCTTGATATTTTGTTTGACTGATTCCTGGTGCCTCATAGAGTCATTAACTTCAATTTGTTTGTTTCCAGTTTTAGTGAATTGTTTTTCTCAGTTTTTGAAGCTATTTTTCCATATGTTCAGATTCATTTTTTTTGTTCACACATTTTTCTATTATTCTTTCTTCATTGAAATTTTTTTTTTCCATTTTCACCATTCTGGTTTTCAAAGAATTAGTAATTTTATTTTCCATCTCTCTAATTTGGTTTTCAAAGTCCTTTTTGGGCTCTTCTAAGAATGCTTTCTGGGTTTGAGAGGACTTCATAATTCCTGTTGAGGCTTCAACTGTGTATGTGGAGTCAATGTTGTCTCCTTCTGAATTTGGTTCCTCTGGCTGGCAATAATAGGATTCTAGAGTCTTGGTCTTTGCAATCTGTCTTTTACCCATTTTTAGGCAGGGCCTTAGACACACCCTCCTCTGGGAGTCCCAAGGATTCACTATTTTAAAAATTTTCTCTGGGGCAATAATTACTGTGTTTTCAGGGTTAAAGAGGGGGATTATGGCAGTTGGGTTTCACTCTGCCATCTGGGGACCTGGAAGTTCAGATAGATGCTTTTTAAATTTCCAGGCTGTGGGTAGCTGCTGCCATTGCCATGACCTCAGTACTTTCTCTTACCCAGCTCTGAAACATCCCAGCCTTGGGTTGATAGGCCGGGGAATGGCCTTTATGCTTGGTGGATCAAGTTGCCACCATGCCTGCCCAGCTCCGCTATGCTGTCAGTAAATTTCTACTGGAAATATGTTGGCAACTCCCAATAATCACAATAAGAATCAAACTGCAGATTCAGTGGATTGATACCACTTAAACCCATTAAATTTAAGACCTAACCATGACTTTATAGATACTATGGTATAGCTTCTGACTTTACAAATGAGGAAACTGTATCTTTGAGACTTTAAGCAACTTGTCCAAGGTAATAACATAACTTAATAGAATGGTCAGGGATAGAACCCAGGTCTCTCTTCTTCTTCCTGCACTAAAGAAAATGAGACATAGACAACAAATATATGAATGGTAAATATCTCAAGTTAACTCAAGAACAATTTATGCTTTCAAAAAAATTCATTAAAGTAATGCAAATAAGGTGTAAGAAAAGACATTTAAAAAAGTACCATCTGTTAAAGTTTTAGAAAAAATCAACAGGGAAAATGGTTATGGGGGTGGATTCAAAATTGTGGCATAGAAGCAGGAGAACTCCATGAGCTCCCCTATAACCTCCTCAAACACCTATAAAATATGACTCTAAACAAATTTTGGAACTCCAGCACCCATAAAATTCCAGAGAAACAAAGCTCAAGCTGAAGGCAGCCTGGCAGGTGGACAGGAAGGGCTCCTGGCCTGAAACCAGTTAGCCCCAGGGCAGGGCAGTCAGGACAAGCTGTGGCTGGAGCCCTTGGAGAGTGGATCACTTTCAGCTGTGGCAGTTTCCAGAATTATCAACCCATAAGAAACAAGGACAAATCGAAAGGACAGTAGAACCTGGCTAAATTTGGGAGCAACGAGTGGGTCTGGCAATCTGTCTGGAGGGCAAGAAAGCAGCAAAAGTGACAGATCTGCAGTCACATCTGCAGTCACAAGTGGCTGCTTCAGAGCTCCTGGTCTGCAGATTGCAGGTGGACCAAGCAATCATACAGAAGCTAAGTACTTTTGCCTTAACCTGCTTAAATTGGGATTGCAGTTCGGGGTGGTGGTCCAGAGGTGGATGACCAGTAAGCCAAAGCTGGAGGAGGCTGAAGATACAGCAACCCCCTATTATCTCTCACAGCTGTGAAAACTCAATTGATTTGGGACAAAACTCTCCCCTCAGAAAGCAGAGTTCTGCGGAGCCAAAAAGTGCTTGACTGGCAATATGAGCAGTCAAAGGAAGCAAAGGAAGCATAGCAGTCCAACTTTAGATTCCTTTTTTGGGAATAAAAATGATAAAAGCATGAAATGGGAGGAAGACAACACAGTCAAAACTCCCATACCAAAGGCTTCCAAGAAAAATGTAGACTGGTTGAAAGCCATAGAAGAGCTTAAGAAGGATTTTAAAAACCAAATAAGAGAAGCAGAGGAAAAAGTGGGAAGAGAAAATAGAATAATGAAAAACAATCATGAAAAGAGAGTCAACAAACTAACTGAAGAAAATAACACCTTAAAAATAGATTAATTCAGTTGGCAAAAGAGGCCCAAAAAGTCAATAAGGAGAAGAATGCCTTAAAAAGCTGAATTTGCCCGATAGGAAAAGAATTTCAAAAGCTCACTGAAGAGAATAATTCCTTCAGAACCAGAGCGGAGGAAATGGAAGCAAATGACTTTATGAGAAATCAAGATACTATTAAACAGATCCAAACAAGTGAAAAAATAGAAGGCAATGTGTAACATCTCCTTGAAAGAAAGCAATGACCTAGAAAATAGATCCAGGAGAGACAATTTAAAAATTATTGGACTACCTGAAAGCCATGATCAAAAAAAGAACCTAGAAAGCATCCTGCAAGAAATTCTCAAGGAAAATTGCCCTGATATTTTAGAACCAGTGGGCAAAATAGAACTGAAAAAGAATTAGTGATAACCTTTTCAAAAGGATTCCAAAAAGAAAACTCCTAGGAATATTATAGTCAAGTTTCAGAGTTCCCAGATCAAGGAGCAAATGTTATAAGCTGCCAAAAAGAAAAACTTTGAATACTGTGGAAACACAATCAGGACATCCCAGGATCTTGCAGCTTCTACATTAAGGGATCAAAGGGCCTGTAATATGATATTCCAGAGATCAAGGGAGCCATGATTAAAACCAAGAATCACCTATCCAGTAAAATTGAGTGTAATGTTCCAGGGGAAAATGTGGTCATTCAGTGAGGTGGAGGACTTTCAAGAATTCTTGATGAACAAAACAAAACAAAAAATTTGACATTAAAATACAAAAAGCACAAGAAGGTAAACATGGAAAAGAATTCATAACGAACTTATCAAATTGAACATTTTATATGCCAACATGGGAAAAAGATTATTATAACTTATGAAACTTTTCTTCGTATGAGGATAGTTGAAGGAAATATACACACACACATGAATATACATTTATTTATATTTATATATACATACGCATGTAGATATGTATGTATTTATGTATACATACACATATATCTATATAGGGGAGTATATATGCACAGGAATACAAATATGAGAATGAAATATATGTGTGTGTACCTAGATATGTGTACATAGGCAGATATGTGTACATATATCTGTACAGACAAATATATGTGTACATAGACAGAGGGCTCAGTTTCAATTGAATATGAAGGCGTGACATTTTAAAAGGTGAAACTGAGAGGTGTGAGAGGAATAGAATGAGAGAAGACAGGGAGAGACAAAATGGGATTAATCCTTGAACAGGCAAGGGATAACTCTTGCACTGGAGAGGAAGAACAAGAAGACAAAAAGGTAACGGGTCAACCTTACTCTCATTGAATTTGGCTAAGAGAAGGAATGACATACACTCTAAATTGGGTATCTTGCCCTACATGAGAGTAGGGAGAAAGGAGATGAGTGGGGTGATGATGGAGGGGAGGGCAAGTTGTGGGGGAGCATTAGAAGCACACACTTCTATAAAAGGACATCGACAAAGTAGAGAATAGGACAAGTGAGGGCGGGGTAGGAAGGAGGGAAATATAGTCAGTCTTTAACAATATGTCCATTGTGGAGATGTTCTGTGTTATTAAAATTGTATGGCCTGTATTGAATTGTTTGTCTTTTCAGTGAGGGTTGGTGACAAGGGAGGAAGGGAATAATCTCAACTTGGAGTTCTAAAGTGAAATATTACATATTACATATATATAATAATTATTATTATTTATATGCAATTGGGCAATAAGATATACAGGCACTGGGGTGGGACATTCATCTTGCCCTATTGGAAAGTCAGATGGGATAATGGGGGAGGATATAGGAGAGAGCAGATTGGGAGAAGGGATATACAGTGGAATGGCTGTTTTGGAGTGGGGGGTAGGCGAAAAATTTGTAACTCAAAATCTGGTGGAAATTAATCATGTAAAAGTAAGCAAAAGTTAATAATAATAATAAAAGAGAAAATGACTACATTCAAAAGGGAACACTTAGGTAGTAAGTATGCTTCTGTGAACCAAGATCAATATTTAGTCAGAGGAAGCATACTTCCTTTTGTCCCTTCCTGAATCTTATTATTTGGTGACCTTACTCACCCCTCCCTTCAGAACCTTTAAGTCAAGCTGCTGATGCAAAGCCTGAGCATCTTCTAATCTAATAAAAAATGTAACACAAAGCCAGTGAATATCTACTTTTTTCTCTGATGCATGTCAGGAAATAGAAGTAAATAGATTTTAAAACTCTTACATTACAGATGATTAAATTAAAAAGCCATTAGTAAGTCATGAGAGTTTTAGAGCACTGGGCAATAAAGACTGTTATGGAGAAATTTCTTGACCAGATAAAAACATACTGAAATCATCTTTCTTTTATTATTCAATGAAAGCCTTTATTTGGTGCCCTGCTGTTAGAACATGATTCCTTAATGTAATGGAGACTTATAAAAGAGAACATTTCATAAGTTTCCTCTATCTTTGTTTTTTTTTAAAAGGAATAAAAAGAAAATAACAACTAAAACCACTCATTTTATTTGCATTGTAACAGTGGCAATGTAGTTTAAAAGTCAGAGATAACTGCAATGTTTAGTTATTTTAAGTCTCTTTGTCAACTTTTCAAGCAGTCTCATCACTTGGTTCTGTCTCTTGCTTCCACATTACTTGCTCATACTGCCCAGAAATAACTAGTGACCTATAGCAGCAGGAACAATGAAACTCTTCAGGTTTGTGCCAAACTCCTCGCAATAAGCTTCTGTATTCCAGTCAACTGGCAAAATAGTGATTATCTGTGTTTCATTGTTCTTCATTTGGATTTAGTAATGGTAAAGGAATTTGAAGATCTTCCCTGCCCCTTAATGGGCCTCACTTGGAGTCCAACAAGAGAAGCTTGCTTACTGGAGGCTTGTTTTTCAGGAAGGCCCACGCCTTGTTACTTTGTAACTAGACAGTGGGTCATGGAGGTTGTGATGTCCTCTGGCCCTGGAGAAGGATATACCTACATACATACATACACACATAAGCGCACATTCACACACACATACATATATGCACACATAAATAAAGCATACACACATACATATAGATACATAGTATCTATATATATGTATATGTGTATGTACATGTATATGTATATGTATACCCCTTGACGTGAGGTTCTTCTTTGGGGCTCACTTATGGGAAGAGTTGTGTGGTTTGGCCAGATGAGGCTATGGGTAGCCATTGAGCTCCTAGTGTTTCTCTCTCTGGTTATCTATTGCATGTATGTAAACTTCAGAAAGCTAGAAGCTCTGTCTGTTGAATTGTGTTATTTTCTCTGCCTGTATTTTTTGTCAGCTTTTTACTTCTGTTCACATTTTCTGAAGTTCAGTGTGCTGACTTTTCCCCCTGAGCTAAATGAATGATATGTATGTTTGATTAAAGTAAGATTTTTAACACCCATTGATTTACTTTCCTTTAGAAAAGCAGATCAAAGAACCTGTGATAGAAGCCATTCTAGGTATACTAGGGTGCTTGCTGTTACAAATTTTAAATCTAAAAATGGTTCATAGGAGAAATTAAAAACCCTAAGCCTAGCCATGAAAATATTAAACTCCTGTGATGAAGGAGGGAAGTAATTTTTTTTTTTCTGGAGCTAGCTAATCAGAGGAAAAAAATTTAAAATAAAGTTCTAGTCATCAAAAACAATTATAAAAATGTCTTAACAAATTAGATAAAACATTAAAACAAATATTGTTTTCGGTAAGAAATTCTATTCGATTTGCTTAAAAAAGATTCTGTCTGGGATGCTCCTTATTTCATTCCTACTGAGTTCAGATAGTACAGGGAACATTTATTTTTCAAGAAGATGTAAATTCAAGATTATGTAAATTTGTGTATATGCCCATTGTGCTCTAATTTTCCAGGTGGTTTCCCTTGAAAGCACAAAATGAAATAGTGATTTCATTGTTTTAAGGAGCTAGCAGATGAAGAACCTCTTTCTAATCTGGTAGTTTAACTTTTCTGAAATTTAAAGCTTTCTAGGGGAATGGAAGACTGAAAAGGTTAAATATCTTCCCTACCCAATATGGTTAAGAAGTGATGTATGAAACTCAGCCTTAATGGATCCAAGGCTGGTTCTTTACCAGTTCTCTATCATATTTACATTCATGTGATTATAAAACATCTTTTTTTCTTTTATTAGTGAACATTGTACCCAATATGTCAAAAAATTTGTTTATGTCTCACATTAATATATTTAGAGTTATGAAGGACCTTAAAAATCAATTATCCCAACCCCATCATTTTGTACAGATGATGAAACTGAGACTTAAAGGAGAAAAATGATTTATTCAAGGTTATTAAAGTGGAAAGAGGAAGGGTTGATATTGGAACCCAGGTCTTCTGATCTAAAGTCACACATTTGTCTATAGCATAGTACTCTGAATTTGACTGTATTTTAAGCTACATTATTTTGTCATCTTTTTTATCACAGTCTATTACTTGTTATTCTGTCTTGATTTTTAACACTACCTTGGGATATTTAAATTAAGAGAGAGGAGGATTGCTTGTCTTTCAAAAATAATTTTGAAAACATTTTTTTCTTCAAATATCATAAAGACAGTAACTAAAAGGTAAATTCAAATGACTTTTCCAAAGATTTAATAAGAATTTTCCTTTGTATCTGAGCAGAATCTTGATGAAAAATGGTTTTTAAAGCAAGCTTTGATTTTCAAGTGAGATAGACTAAATAATAGAATAAAAATCACTTGTGTAGACATAAGGGAAAAGCTCTGCACTTTTGTGAGAGATGAATTGGTTCAAATTTCTCTTCTGTCAATAAATAGCTCCATAACCCTAAATTAATGAGCCGTTTAGATTTCTTCTGTAAAATTAGGTAATTGAATGAAGTTATAAGATCCCTTTTAGCCCTGACATCATGAAGGAAAAACTATGGTTTATATGGCCTTTTGAATAACTGAAACCAAGAAGCCAGTTTGATTTGTTAAAAAAAATATTCAATTAACAAAATGAATTTTCAGTGTTATTAGACTGAATTGATCAAGATAGCGGTTTCTAATTTGAACATTATCTTTACATGTGAAAATTTTAAATAAATTCAGTTAAATTTAAGTTCCCAGAAGAAAAGAACCATTTTTTCTTTGTTTCTTCAAAGCCCAGCAGAATACTTTGCACATGGTACTTAATAAAAGTATTTTCAATTCGTTTTTGAATGTTCATTTTCCATGACCCAGGAAATCTCTCTTTCATTCATTCCCCCTCTCCCACTTCAATTCAAGCAGATCAGAGACTTTGAAATAATCTTAAATTTAAACTGTCAGCCTGTTGGAGATACTTTTCTAAATGGGAGATTGCTCAAGTACTGAGAGGAAATTTCAACTGGGAAGAGGCATCTCCATGAAGAATAAAAGCCTCTACCCTAAATCTTCTCTCAGGTTCCATAAAGTCTGGAACTTGTTATTGTTATAATTTCCTCTTGGCTTTGGTCTGATCATAAAAGATTAACTGATTTATTATGAATGTGTTAATTACATAGAGAACATTAATTATAGCCTAATATCTCTTGAAGCATGGCAAATCTATTCATAGTGATAGGGTTTTTCTAATTTTTTTTCTTTTTTAATATTTTCTTAATGCAGATGCAGTTTTCAGACTACAATTGCATCCTGTATGCATCATAATTATTTACATATAGCAAAAGCAACAGGAAAAGACAACCAAAACCATTGAGTATACCAATGGTGTCCAACAAACTGCATGATACTCTACACCTGTATTCCACCTCTTTTGCCAAAAGAAAGAGGGGTGCTTCCACATCAGTGATCTAGAACTAATATTGATTATAACATTTGATGTATCTCTGACAGCCTTATTATCTTTTAAAGTTATGTAACATGACATTTTTATAGACATTGTATACAATGTCATCTTGGTACCACATGACATTTGCATTAGGTAAAAAATATAAGTATTTCTATTTTCCTTTAAATTCTCATATGCTTTGATACTTGTGCTGTAACATATCAATTGCATTAAAATCCCGCAATCTGTTCATCCATTTCCCAACTACTGGACATCTTCTTAGTTCCCTGTTTTTGTTACAAAAAAAGTGCTGCTGTTAATCCTTGAACATATCAAAATTTATCTATATCTATACTGATATTCATATCAAAATGTCCATATCCACATATCTATATCGGTATACTCTATCTATCTTTCTATCTGTCTCTCTATCTAACTATCTTTTCTATTCTCTTCTATTTCTTATTTCTATCATCTTTGTTTCTTTTTTCTTAAAATTTATTTTACATTTTGTTTTTCCCCAGTTACATGTAAAAGCAATTATAATATTCATTGGTACAACTTTGGGTTTTACCTACATGTACAAAAAAACATTTATAGCAGATCATTTTGTGGTGACCAAGAATTAAAAATTGAGGGGATGTTCATCAATTGGGTAATTACTGAAAAAGTTGTGGTATGTAAATAAAATGGAATATTATTGTGCTATAAGAAATGATGAATAGGAACATTTCAGAAAAACCTAGAAAGCCATATATGAACTGATCCTGAGTATAGTGTCAAATTGTCTCATAATTCCTTTGAAACAACCAAAAAATAGCGCCACCAAAACAAATCGTGTATTAGCAGAACCAGCAATGAAATGATGTGAAATAATTAGCCATTCTTAGGAAAGTTCCATATCTCTCAATGCTTTCATGAATAAAATAGGGGAAAAAGAAAACAATGACTTGGACATGTAATTAAAAGTACATAAAAGGAACAAATCAAAACTCATCAATTTCTAGTGGGTGGATCCAAGATGGCAGAATTGAAGCAGGAAATGTCATAGCCTCCACCCACAACCCCCTCAAATACCTATAAAATATGACTCTTAACTAATTTTAGGCTACACAACCCACCAAGTGACAGAGAAAAACAAATCTCCCCCTTAAGGAAGCCTGGCAAACCACCAGATAGGGTTCATCACCTCTTGAAAAAGATCCCCAAAAGAAAACTCCTAGGAATATTATAGAGTTCACAGGTTAAGGAGAAAATATTAGAAGTAGCTGGGAAGAAACAATTTCACTATTGTGGAAACACAATTAGGATAGCACAAGATCTAGCAGCTTCTACATGAAGGGGACAAAGTAATTGTAATAGGATATTCTAGAGGTCAAAGGAGCTACATTAAAAGCAAGAATCACCTACTCAGAAAAAAATGAGTATAATTTTTCAGGGGAAAATGTGATAATTCAATGAAATAATTAAGTGACAAGCATTCTTGATGAAAAAAATGGAGTAGAATAGAAAATTTGGCTTTCAAATACATCCAAGAGAAGCATGAGAAGATTAACAGGGAAAACAAATCATAAGGAACTTAATAAAATAGAACTATTTACATTCCTACATGGTAAAACAAAAA
>JAQQSW010000322.1:0-2500 GCA_028646575.1 Pseudocheirus occidentalis
AAGAGCCCTGCCTGCTGCGCTGCCTGTAGCAACAGATGTATTTTCTGTCTTTTGGAGAGTTTTGGAGCTTGAAAATCTATTTAGAGTCCCATTTTATGAGTTTTTTAGCGTGTTTGTGTGGGAGCTGCGGAGCTTTGCTGCTGCTACTCCGCCATCTTGACTCCGGCCCCCTTTATTGTTGTTTTTTGAGGGCAGTTGGGGTTAAGTGATTTGCCCAAGGTCACAGGGCTAGTTTTTGTGTGTGTTAAGTGTCTGAGGCCGGATTTGAACTCAGGTACTCCTGACTCCAGGGCCAGTGCTCTATTCACTGTGCCACCTAGCCGCCCCCAGTGTTCTCTATTGGAAGGTTCCCTCCAGGCCTGTGATTCTAGGTGCTGAGTTACCATCCAGCTCTGACTGAGTATGTCATATGAAGATTTAGACAGAATATGCCAAGCTCTGTTTGAAGCTCCTTCCTCGTCATGGCATCCTGTCCTGTAAAGTCCCTCCCTGCACAGATGTTGCCTCAGCGTTCCCTCCCAGTCAGCTCCTAGCTGTGTCACCCTGGCCAAGTCCCCCCAGCACCCTTCCTACTTTTTGGGGCTTCACCTTTCTCCTCTGTTAAAATGGTCATAAGACCCTTAACCTTTTCCTTGCCTAGCACACCCTAAGGCAGGATAGAGCTGTGACCCAGTCTGACTGTCACTCCATCCCTTCTCCCTTTCCTGCAAGTGGAAAGGTCAGAGAGTCCAAGCAAAAGTAGCCCATTCTTCCCCTTACATGATTCCTTTATCCACCCTCTCTTTCCTCCCCTCCCATACACACACACACACACACTCACACAAGCACACACACTCACACATGTACTTATACATATTCACACATGCACTCACACATCACAGGCACTTACACGCACTTACACATGCACACACATATGCACTCATGCACACTCGCAATGCACTTGCACAAATACACACACTCTCACACACATGCACGCACACACTCACACAAGCACACACACTCACACATGTACTTATACATATTCACACATGCACTCACACATCACAGCACTTACACGCACTTACACATGCACACACATATGCACTCATGCACACTCAATGCACTTGCACAAATACACACACTCTCACACACGCGCACACACACACACACACACACACACACACACACACACAGAGCCTCTTTCCTTGGTCCTGTCTCTTTAAAAGCTCAGACAGGAGCAAAGGCTCCCAGTGAGTCATTGGGCAGGAATGTGGGAGTTCTCCCATTACTCTGCCTCTAAAAGCCTTTTAATTCCAGTTTGGTGATGAATGGGCCAAGCCCCTGAAATGAAATGTTCGAGGCTCAATGTACCATTCCTCCTGCTTGTAATTATTTTTGTACAGAATATGTCAAGTGTCGGCTTCAGAAGAGCCCCTTTCGCATGCAAACATTTTGTGATTAAGTGGGGCTTACTTAATTAAGCACTTTGTAATGACTCTTAAACCAAAGAGTAGTGGATTAGTATGTCCTATTTGTGTCTGCCGTGTGAAAGGCGCACTAATGACAGGTTGCAGCAGACAATTAGGGTTAGGCTGGAAGGTGGTGGCAGGCGGTGAGGCAGCCTGGGAGGACCAGACAAGCCCCTCTCTGGATGGGGGCGGCCTCCCAGGAGGGGCCCAAGGCAGGGGAAGCTGGGATTCGGGCAGAGATGATGCCATGGGGGGACAGTGGGAAGCCCTGACCCCCACAGCTTACGCAAGGGACCTTGGGTGACAGATTTGGTCTCTTAAAGCTTTGGTCTCCTTCTGTGCAAGATGGAGCCCTGCCTATCCCCCCAATCTTTTGTGTGGAGCCCATGAGGTAATGGAAGGAAAAGGCCATTATGAAAAGAAATGAACTGGATGCTGATAATGGGGTGGGAGATTTTTATTTCAGCTACCAGGGTCCTGAGAGCTAGGGATTGTGAGCATCTATGGAAACATTCGTGTTTTAATAGGTAAGCATGGAATGTTGTGTCCTGGGATTGTCATTTGGCTTGAATTGATTTCTACTGGACTCAGCTTCCCTGTAGTCTCCCAATACCAAATACAGAGAGAGGATAAGAACCAAGGACCTCTGTACAAAATGAAGCAACGTAGAATGTGGTAACAGGGCAGCGGCAAGGTGGGGTAGTACATAGAGCACGAAGACTCACCTTCCTGAGTTCCAATCTGGCCTCAGACACTTCCTACTTGTGTGACCCTAGGTAAGTCACTTTACCCTATATGCCTCAGTTTCCTCATCTGTAAAATGAGCTGGGAAAGAAAATAGTGAATCACTCCAGTTATCTCTGCCAAGAAAATCCCCAATGGGGTCATGGAGAGTCAGACACAGATGAAATGACTCAACCACAACAGAAGAATATATTATTGACTTCCATGTGTCTCTAAGGACCTGTCCAAATTTGACATCCTCTGTTATAAGGCCCCTTCTGTGTCTGCTATCCGATATTCTAAGGCCTCTCTCAGCTCGAATATTCCAT